>JBCFYV010000001.1:52315680-52375539 GCA_039000515.1 Timema cristinae
ACACACTACTTATTAGAGTAGTTTTCCTTTATTTCTCTGAATCAATATTCCAATACAGCAAAGTTTTTGAGAATGTTACTATAACCTAACACATACACTTTTTAAATGTCATTAAATTAAGGTTAAAACAAACCACGAAGAATTAGACACTAAAAACTTAATTTATTAATATTGAATTTATTATATTCCAACATTACCTTTTCAACATATTACTTTGGGGGAGAAGAAGATGATCCAATTTAGTTTTATAGTATAAATTTCATACTGTCAGATATTTTAAATATAAACTTGTGCATCTTGTTTTAGTAACACTCACGCAATGGACTCTGAAACTGCTACCAAGAGCTCTTCAATGGAACACTCTGGGGATTCTAAAAATGCCAGTAAAAGCTCTTCAGATGGGCACACCATAGACCATAAAACTGCATCCAATAACTCTTCAGAGGAGCACACCATAAACCATAAAACTGCTTCAAAGAGCTCTTCACAGGAGCACACCATAGACACTGAAATTGCTACCAAGGTTTCTTCAGAGCACACCATTGCCACTGAAATTGCTACCAAAGTTTCTTCAGAGGATCATACCAGAGACCATGAATCTGCTACTGAGAGCTCTTCAGAAGAGCACACCATAGACCATGTAACTGCTACCAAGAGCTATTTAAAGGAGGGTGAGGCGACTCAAATGGAACATTCAGCACAAGAGAGCAGTGAGCTATTAAGTAACCAAAGTGAGGATGAAGCCAAACCTGAGCTCATATCACCAGAGAAGCAGCAGACAAATGCATTTCTCCGAGAAAGATTCCTCAGAGCCATGGCTGGAATTGTTGGTTTGTATAGGGGAAATTTGCAGGGGCAGTAAATGTACCACTGAGATCTAGTTTAGGGGTTGTCACATGGATTTTGCGCTTGACCTATGGCTAGTGACCTTAGAGGGTTTTCCACAAGGTATTTTCTTACTCCTCTTCAATAGGAAAACTAAATTAATAAATGAGGATAATGTAGCATTTTTGGCTGTATTAATATTGGTTCCTTTTAACTTTTAAAACTTGCTAAACAATCTGACCAATCTTGTAGAACTTGTTGGATTAATTCTGAGCATATTTAGTTTATATTATATATAGATTACTATAGGATGAAAAAAATTAAAGCTATTATAGCCCACACATATTTTTAAAATAAGTAAAACATTTATAGACAGTTTTTGTGTTTCTTGATGGTAAGCATTCCTTTTAAGAAATATATATATATATATTTTTAATAATTCAAGTTTGATTGCATGAACAATGTAATCTCTTTTAGGAATTTCATTAGTCCTACATATTTTTGTTAAACTACCGCTACACATATTAAGTGTCCATTCAGGCTATCTGTACCCTACATTAACTAAACCAAGACATCTTGTGAATGTGAGGAATGCCAGGTCTCCACCGTGGTTCGGATTCCACATTAAACTGTAGGTCCTTCATTTCATCTCGCAATCACCCTACCACTACACATTAGCGTAAGTGCGTATAACCCGAACGGGTAGTAAGACGCGGTGCTAATAATAATAATAATAATAATAATAACAACAACTAAACCAAGCACATAGGATGAAACGTGTACGTTTTAAAGAGATTAAGTGCCACTATTTCTTTCGAAAGAAATCAGAAAACCACTAATGATTCATCTAGACTTAATTTTAGTTTAATTAACTTGTTTTTTGTGATACAACATCTCAGCTGGAATTAGTCACAACATCCATGCAATTAACCTCAGGAGAGCATGTGTGTTATGACAATTTTAAATTTGGAAAAAATTGATTTGGAAATTACGTTTTAAAAAGAAACTAAACTGAATTATTAAAAATTTCACAAATCTTTGTTATAAACCATAATGACATAGCTTGGGTCCATATATAGTCAACTTTTGTCTATTGATTTGTTGAAAATAAAATAGCCTATTGTGGTATTTTCAACACATATTACTAGCCAGTCAGGCTGTCTGCATTTAACTATATTAATCGGGTGGAGACGTGGAGTGTAAAATTTAAAGGAAATGCATCTGTCTTTTCACAGAGGCAGCATAGGAAACTATTTATGAAAAATTACCCCTAATTTATTCTGCCAGGATTCAATCACTGGTGCCTCTGTCACTGCCAAATCAAACTTAACATACTTAATGTTTAGTTCTCATAACCATCACTGCAGATATCCTAATGTGTTTTAGTAAATTTGTTTACCTTTTATTTTTAGATGTGTAGTACTAAGAAATCAGTCCAGAAATTAGCTTTATGGATCTAAACATACATTCATACATGAAAATCTCACTAATCAAACTAATAAAACGTTGGGATTTATTTTTAATTTAGGTAAGGAATGCAAGATACACATGTTGGGCAACTTGGATGTGACGGCAACATTCCGAAGTTGTAGTGTGAAAGACATGTCGACAATGTATGTGAGCGACTTGAAAACACCATCTGGAGTTGTGTCAAATGCACTTATTCGCATGAGCGATGTTTTAAGCATGCAAATTGATGAAATTGATGATGTCGCCTTAGACCCACCTCAAATATGAAGTTTTCTATTACCTCATTTAAAAATGTGCCTAAAACATCTCACTACCTTTTCTCTAGAAAACATTCATTATTTGTTAACTTATGCTTGGACAATATTATTGACTAATGTCTTATAAAATGTGAAAAGTTATTTCTGAGTGAGCTTATCTTGAATAATAATGAAATGATTCTAGTAATTATTTTTATTGAATAACTGTCACAATCACATGCCATTATGTAAGAAGTAAAATATTAGGGTTATTAATATTAGGGTTGTGCGAAGTCCCATTTTTTCAATTTGAAGCGGACTTGAATCAAATATATGAAATATTTTCAAAGCTGAATTGAAGTTTGAATATTTGTTGTTAGTTTTTATACAATATATTATATATATTGATTATTTATGTAACCTTACCCACTAAAATTACTTGAAAAATGTTTTTAATGCCCATTTGATTGTAATATTTAGTTTTAATTCTGATAAATCAAGTGACTATCACAACTTATATAATTCTATTAATTCAGATTTTTTCCATATGAATATTGTTTTTGTACTGTACATAACTGCTCAGAATGGCTATAATTGACTGTTAATGGCGAAGATTTGTAATTGTCGAAGGAAGAATTTTTTTTCGAAGGAAAGTCGAAGCTGATATTCATTTTGAAGCCAATTCAAAATGTCTAAGCTTTGCAAATCTCTACTTAATAATTATCTATTTGTTAAGGTTAGGGGTCTGTGAGTTTGGGTTTTTTCACTCAATTAGAGTATTTCAAAAAGCTCCCCAATTTCGAGTCGAGCTAGAGTAAATTAATAATTTTAAAATGTTAAAAGTATATATTGGTTTATTTTAAAAGTAAAATAGTATACCTGAAATATCACCAGTCAAGACAAACATAAAATTTAAATATCACACCTTTAAAATGTGAGATTTTAAAAATACATGACAACACATGTTCTTAAATATGTAAGAATAACACTCGTTTTTATAAAAAGTAAATACTGTACTTTTGAAAAAAAAAAGTTAATAAACTAAAAGAATCACAAACAGTTAGAAATTTGAAATGTTTAATATTTTGTTTTTTAGTCATTAATGTAATAATTAAGCAATATTACTTCTTGTGTTCCAATTACATTTTTCTATGCGCAGTTGTGCATGCACCTTCTATGGGCCCTCGCTAGAAACTATCTTACTACGAAAATTATTTCAATTCGCAAATTTATCTGATTACCAAACCCTTCCTTCACCTCTGACAAGACATCTTGTGAATGTGGGGAATGCCAGGTCTCCACCGTGGTTCGGATTCCACGTTAAACTGTAGGTCCTTCATTTCATCTCACAATCACCCTACCATTACACATTAGTGTAAGTGCGTATAACCCGAACGGGTAGTAAGATGCGGTGCTAATAATAATAATATTTCAATTCAATTTCTAATACTTATAACGGTCTATGTTCAGATTTTAAAATCAAAAATAAAATGGTTGAAATAATATTTCTAATAGACAATCTGAAATAATAAATTATATTTTTTTATTTAAATGTTTAAGTTTGGTAAAATATTTATTGGAATGTTGATCCACACTGACTTTAGACAGGTTAACCAACAATTCTACAGTTAAATAGTAACAACTAATGCTAGTATTGTAGTTGAATGTATTATACAAGCTTTCAATATCTTAAGTTTGAAACCAATCTATATTTATTCTCATTGTTTAATTTCTAAACTGAAATTATAATTTTAGAAAGGTAAAATAATGATTATTAATTTATTAAATTATAGTTTTTGGTTAATTGTTTTAATTTTCATTACCTTGTAATTGTATTGCAACTTCATTCGAGAATAATTCTAAATGGACGATGTTATTGAATAAGTTTACTGGTCGAAAGTAGCTTTAGAGCTCTTTTACATTATTAATGTGAAATTTGATTTTAAATTCAACAATTTGTTAGGTTACTGAATGATTTATAAGTGAAACTGCCGATATTATCTAAAAGTAGCCAATACTTAACATTGCATTTTAAAAATATATTTTCATATACATCAAGAGGAAGCTCGAAAATTATGAGCTTACAAAACTTTCAATCTCGATCCTGAGCTTTATTAACAAGTTCTGCTCATAGCTTAAAATTCAAGTACTTTCAGTATGCTAATTAAGGTCTATTCATAGTGCAAGTTTTCTTAGCTAAAGTAAAATATAGTTAAACCTGTTACTCGATTGTCTTGTGTTTATCATATGTTCCCTCCTCTTCTCTGTAAATTAATACATTTATTCTTATTTAGTTTAAATAGCTTGATTCATTCACTTAAAAAAACTAGCTTTCTTTCATAAAGTATTAAAAAATACATAATGGGCAAGAAACAATAATTCTAGGATAACAGTAAATTTACACCTTGAAAAGGACGATGTAAAATATTCAATATATTAACCATGGCGCACTAAATTCTTTTTTAATTTTCTTCTACCTACATGAGTAAACAACAATACTAAAAAAGACTGCACATCACCAAAGACTTTATAATGCAGAGCAGTAGTACCAATAAAGAAGACATTTTTTTTGTATTCTCCTACCTTGAGTAATTTCAAAAATCAAACAGGGACTCATTAAATCAGAAAGTCAAATTTAAAATACACAAGTCACAAAATAAAATATATCTACAATACAACTAACCAAACTGACAGATAAGTATCTAACAGAAGTCATACATAACAGACCCAATTCAACAATTTTACATTATCAATTCACAGTAACAAATTTCAGTCTTAATATTTCTCTCTACTCTATTGATTTAAGATCTGGGAACACCCTACTACCACTCTTGAGACAACTTTGCACTTCCAATCCATGTCCTTATCATGGTGAATATCATGTTCACTACCATCAGCTGTAGACACATTCCAATGCATTGCAAAGGTCTTCAGATGAACCAGGTGCAACTCTTAATCTCAACCAGATAACAGCTCTTCCACATATGCCAGGGGCCAATTAAGATGCTTAGCGTTATCACTATCTATAAGGACAACTTCTCCCACCTTGATGTTCTAAGGACTGATCTTTTTAGAGTGAAGAACCAGTTGTCTCGGACGCTCGTTACGATACCTTTAGCGCAAGGTTATTCTCGATTATCTTTGACGGCTAAAAAGTTTTGTCAACTCAACAGCTTTCACTATATAAACATCTGGTACACCTACTTCCCCTATGTCATGCAGGAACATTGCAGGTGTCAATGGAAGCAGGCCTGCACTATCTTCAGAAATGTATGTAAGTGGCTTCGAGTTTATAACTGACTCATAATCACAGAGCACCATGCTCAATTCTTCGTAAGTCAACAAAGTATTGCCAAGAACCTTATGAAGCAGGTACTTTATTAGTCTCAGTTGATGTGTTGGGCAGTAGTGTAGTCAACAATATCTTTCCAGTCCAGATGAATTAAAGCAGTATTATCTCCCACAAAATTTGTCACTGTACACCACTGCCAGTTGTCCACGTCTTTCCACAAACCTTCTTAGGACCTGGACGAATCCATCCGTAGACAAAGATATCATTAATTCCAAATGAAAAACTCAATATAATCTACAAGTAAAGATACATATCCATATTATCTGACCTTCATCAAAACTGTTCTCAAGCCATGCTTGGCAAACCCTGGACTCTAACATGACAGGCTTCAGCGTTGAAATCATAGATGAGTCGAGAAACTATAGGATGTTTTACTAGGAGGAACTGCAGGACAGTGGAATTCCAGAAGATCAAATGTTCAGATACTTTGATTTTCAATATTATAATACCTTGATCCTCTTCAACAGGACATAAGGAATAAAGTTTCTCATAATTTTATCCATCGAATGATTCCTTCTAAACAAGTTTGATGAGATATATTTCTGCGGCTGTTGTTTCTCCCACAAATAACTCTCTGTTGATTCATTGCTTCTGGTGAAGATAATTAAATTTGAATCTCTGAATCCATGCTACCAACCGGGTCACTTTAGGGTACTTGGAAAAGTATCTGTAGTACAATTAAGGTGTAGAATGCTATACTTTTGGAAAAAATGTGTGTGTGTGTGTGTGTGTGTGTATGTATATATATATATATATATATATATATATATATATATATATAATATATGTGTTTCTACTTTTAAAGTTCATACATATGTTTGGCATTATCACATTTTGCTATTTTATCTGACTAAATAATTCAGTTCAATAAGAAGGCAATTGTACAGACTCTTTGGGATGAATGCAGAGAAGGGGTATATTAACATGTTAAATTAGAGGTTGTGGGTAAGCTAACTTAAATGAGCTTGTTATTTGATATAAAAAAAACCTACTCACGACAACAGAAAGCTTTTACCATGTCATTGAATTTGTGATTATTTGTAATTTAATAGACAAACACACTCGTAGAAATTTTGAATGTTTGCAATATAATGTATAACATTTATACCTATAGAAGGGATAAATTCAAGAGAGGCAGATTGAGACTGGAAAGCTTGAATCTGATAGCAAACAATGTAAAAATAATTGACCAAGATAGACAAGTAGAGTTGCAGTAAAACCAATCTCAAGATTGATGATTAAAATGTACCTATTCAGTCCTATACCATTTAAATATGATAAGTGACCTGGTGGTCTAGGGGTAAGGTGTCAGACTTCTATGCTGGCGGCTGGGGTTCAATCATCGGTCCCGGCACAGATTTATCTGATTTCCATACCCTTCCTTCACCTTTGACAAGACATCTTGTGAATGTGGGGAATGCCAGGCCGCCACCGTGGTTCGGATTCCACGTTAAACTGTAGGTCCTTCATTTCATCTCACAATCACCCTACCATTACACATTAGCGTAAGTGCGTATAACCCGAATGGGTAGTAAGACGCGGTGCTAATAATAATAACCATTCAAATACTGGGTGGATTATGATAATATTAATACAACGAAACAGCGGGGGCATTATAGAGTTTAATTTGCCACGGTACCGTCAGTTTTGTCCCACTTGCCCCAGTAAAAATTGTATGTTTGTGGCTAATAAAAACCTGAGACATAACAATTAATCACATATGACTGTATCTTACTCTGAAATCTTAGTTAAAAGACAACACAAAATATTATGACTAAAATCATTTCCTCATTATATAAAGATATATAATTAAATACACTTAACTTTGATTTGCATCGACTTTGTACATACAATAAATTTAATGATGGTTTATAAAACAACGCCATGATGTGATTTCTGTTAGTTTTACTACCCACCCAAGATAGGTGTTATCCTTTCAATGAGGCAGGCTCTTAAGAGGTCTTGTTACAAAATGGTTGACAAGATCTGGATTAAATGTGCTGTTAAATTTTATTCAAAATTTCTTATTGTATTCAAATATAGTCTTGTGGAATTGTTTCTTTCACACGAGCTTATAAACCAATATTAACTATCAGTATCAGGGGATCAAACTTGTAATATTTGATTCAATTAGATCTTACTTACATTTGCATCAAGTGAAGATTAGAAAACTTAAATCCCATTAGAATTTGGCAAAAAAAAATCTAGGTTGTCAGGAAAAATTTATAATTAAGAAATGCAATGCATAATAACAATATTAATAATAGTAATAAGCAACTTTGTTAGTCAATTCTGTTACTCAAAATTACCATGGGCACACTTAAAGAGTTTCTTTGAAAATGATCTAATTATCGAGAATGCACTGTCAAAAAGGTTCGCCATCCCTGTCCCTTCAAACACCCCATCACATCGGTCCGGTTCCACTGGTTGTAACTCAAATGTTTCGAAACTTTTATTAAAATTATTTGAAATCTTTGTTAGGAGGGGATGGATGGGGATAAAATGCCCCACTTTATTCCGCACCCCTTGGTCACACCAATGTCTAGGTTAAATTAGTGTGTAAAATTGTAAGTTGTATACAGATACAGTCCAATTTCCATGTGAAGAACCTTATTTGACAGATAGAAAAGTTGCTAAATTTATTTCCAGATATTACTGTATCAGCTCATGTGCTTTCACCTTTTATATGCATTATTAATAGCAACAAAGTAACACTAATAATAAGGTAAAAATCTGGTATTGTCTAAAAGATTATTACTAACAAAATTATACTGTGTGGGGTGACCTGGTGGTCTAGGGGTAAGGTATCAGACTTCTGTGCTGGAGGTCCGGGGTTCAATCCTCGGTCCCGGCAAAGATTTATCTGATTACCAAACCCTTCCTTCACCTCTGACAAGACGTGTATTAATCACAACTTGTGAATGGGTGGAATTCCAGGCTGCCACCGTGGTTCGGATCCCACGTTAAACTGTAGGTCCTTCATTTCATCTCACACTCACCCTACCATTACACATTAGCGTAAGTGCGTATAACCCGAACGGGTAGTAAGACGCGGTGATAATATTATACTGTGTGAGTGTGTTAAGAACGTGAACGTTAAAGAGTGATAAGAAAACTGTATAATCGCTAAGCTAAGAGTAAAAGTATCTTAAGGAAATGAAAGGTGCACCTGCCGTGGCGATTATTCACCGGTAGACCGCGCTGCTGGTGGTGATGATGGTGATGATTGGAACAGGTCGAGGAAGCGGCGCCTTTCTGCGCACCCAACACAAAATTAAAGAAACAACACATCTTGTTATTTTGAAATGATGTGGGGAGATGTTCGGCCATCTTATTTTGTTCCTTCTTTTTATTTCATTTTCTATATTAAAGGAGGGAAAAAAAGATAGTCTCCTTGTTTAAGGGGGCCGAGCACTGATTAGTGTCACAGACGTCCAGGAATCCCGCGTTATTTAAGAGGTATTTAAAGAAAACACGATTCACGCCAAAATGTAGGAGAAACGGTCCCTATAAGGTTAAAAATCTTACATTCTAAGTTTCATAATATTAAATAAATAAACATGTAAACGTGAAATTAGCAAGCACATTTATGATGTTTTATGCTATCCAATTCCATTAAAAAAAAGCCTGCTGTTGGGTAATTTCCTTTCAAGTAGGTGGTGCCCTTAAGTTCGGAGTGTAGAGAACACGGGAAAAAGACACTGTTTTTGTAGTAAAACTTTTTTTTGGTCAAAATAAATCAATTATTGCTCCAGTAGAAACATTTAGTTTAATTTTCTACTCCTGGTGATATCAACATTTAGTTTAATTTTCTACTCCTGGTGATATCAACAGTTTTTTAATATCTGTCATGAGCATGCTACATTAGATGATAACACTTTTTAAATGAAGATAAAAAGTTATTAAATTCCAGGACACCCTTGACCAATATTCAACAAATTTTAAGGTGAACATTCGAATAAAATTAAACTTTATTTTTGTACTGAATTAATATTTGATTTCTTAAGACAAAAAAGAAAAAAAGTTTGATATAAAAACTTCAAAAAACGCTTAACTTTTTTCAGGTTCGCTTTTTCTCCACTTTAGTCAGTCACCGTCATCCAAAATAGTAAACATTATATTCGTCGAACTACGTGAATTATCTGTGCATTATGCTTACAAATGTAAAGAGAACATTTTTTGATTCATGTATATTATTATGTTTTAATATTAGGGTCTAAACATAAAATTGTTAAGCAATGTTTATTTTTGAGGAAATTTTTCTAAATTGTTATTAGCACCGCGTCTTACTACCCGTTCGAGTTATACGCACTTACGCTAATATGTAATGGTAGGGTGATTGTGAGATGAAATGGAGGACCTACAGTTTAACGTGGGATCCGAACCACGGTGGAGCCCTGGCATTCCACAAATTCACGTCTTGTCAGAGGTGAAGGAAGGGTTTGACAATCAGATAAATCTGTGCCGGGACCGAGGATCGAACCCTGGCCGCCAGCACAGAAGTCTGACACCTTACCCCTAGACCACCAGGTCACCGTCTTTTAAAATACTTTTTTTAAACATAATCAGCTTATTTTTACTAATCTGGGCTATTCATATATTTCTATTAGTTGGGTAAGAGGTGAGAAAGGTATGATATAGAGGAAATGTATACTCATTTACTCAAAGTGAAAATGAGTAACATAAGTAGGCCTAGAGTGCCTACACCAATCTGGGATTAGCAACCTGACCATCTCATCATCGGCAAACTAGACTAGACAAGATTGATATTTTGTCTGCGTGTCCACTAGTGAGGGATTTTCAAAATTAACTATCATGAAATAACATAACAAAAAGTGTGATTAATTTGAAAATTAAGTTTGGTCAGTAGCGGCTCGTTTTGGGGCGCTTTTCCCCACACAAAATCTATAGATTTAGAAAAAGAGGGGTAAATCTGTACATTTAAGTAAAACTCCCTAAAGAACAAGTTTGACTAATTTATAACTCACCCATTTTCACTTAAGGTGATTTTTTTTTCATCAAAGGAATGTTATTTGAAAAATTGAAAACGTCATTTAAATTTCGGGGACACGATCAGCTCAAACAAGCAAGAGCGTACAAACAGGTGTTTTTTTTAGAGGGGATTAGGAAATCTTCATATAAGCTGAGTTAAAAAGCGGGTTGGTCGATGATTTAAAGAATTGCACTCGAAAATTAAGGCAAAGTCCTGAGATACAGATAGTGTCCCAGTAAATAAAGAGAGTGGAGGTTAATAATGGAGATATGTGAAAATACCATTGTTTTAATTCAAACGAGTTTCTAGGGGTCGATAGTTGATAATATGATGATAAACGACTGGGACATAGAGGAAGGATGAAGTGTTTTCATTGAGAGCGGCTACTTCTGTGAGGAACAGGGTTGTCTTAGAAGTAATGAGCGGGGAGGGAAGAGAGTGTCCTTAAAATGTACCCTGGGTGAGAGACTGTCCTTACAGGGTGCAAACATTGTGGAAGGAGGGGTTGGGAACAGGCCCATGGAGGTGCAACCATTGTGGAAGGAGGGGTTGGGAACAGGATCATGGAAGTGCAACCCTTGTGGAAGGAGGGGTTGGGAACAGGACCATGGAGGTGCAACCCTTGTGGAAGGAGGGGTTGGGAACAGGATCATGGAGGCGCAACCCTTGTGGAAGGAGGGGTTGGGAACAGGATCATGGAGGTGCAACCTTGTGGAAGGAGGGGTTGGGAACAGGCCCATGGAGGTGCAACCCTTGTGGAAGGAGGGGTTGGGAACAGGATCATGGAGGCGCAACCATTGTGGAAGGAGGGGTTGGGAACAGGATCATGGAGGTGCAACCCTTGTGGAAGGAGGGGTTGGGAACGGCCATGGAGTGCAACCCTTGTGGAAGGAGGGGTTGGAACAGGATCATGGAGGCGCAACCATTGTGGAAGGAGGGGTTGGGAACAGGCCCATGGAGGCGCAACCATTGTGGAAGGAGGGGTTGGGAACAGGATCATGGAGGCGCAACCCTTGAAGATAGGGGAATGAAGTGCCCCCTTTTTATACTACAGTAAAAAGAAGGGCGACATCTTAACATCTAATTTACAAGGGACGGTAAGAAGCATGATGTTGAAAACTAATTTAATACCCTTGCTAAATGATCACCACAAGCCAGTTTATTTTTAGTAAAATATAGTTCATTCAAGATTCTCTAACTTTCACAAAACAAATCATATTTTCATTCAAAACCCACCAACTTAGACACAAATTGTGAACATTTCCCTTATGTAAAGTAACCTCAAAATCATGTTCCTGAGTTTTTAAGAAATGTCTATTTTAAGAAAAGAAAGGGAGAAAGTCTGCGCGTTGCGCCGTACATTTATTTCTAGAGGTTTTTCCCTCCATAATCCTATACATACATACCTTTCTTTCCTCAGTAAATCAACGATCTGAAATTTTTACTGAAAACGTTTTATTCCTATGTGTACCTTTAGTTTACCCCGTAAGGTTGCAAGATTATTCCACTATGGTGTAGCTTATAAGATAGGGTCATAGTGTAATCTACCAAGGTTTGACTGCTCTCTACATTTCAGGATAAATAGAGTGTACACAATTATACTTCGATTTTCATATAAAAGGCCTTTTAATATTCGTTTAGACCAAATTGTTCTATTATTACTATTACTATTTTACTTGGGTTATTTTATAGGTATTGAGAGTATCTATCCAAAGTGACAACTTCAGGTTACATAATTTGACGTATGAATATGTTAAGGTAAATCTAGTAACTTTATAGCGATCATATGAGCTCCTTACTCTGAAAATTGGACTGACTATCCTTAGAAAGTGAAAAGTTAAAACACGCGTGCGGTAGCGGATACTCTTAAACCGTTAGGTAGTCTTGTTTCGGTGTCTGGTAAAGGTGAGGAAGAAGCAGTCTGTTGCTAGTAGTTACAAGAATAGTGGAGGGGAAGGGGGGAGGGCTCAGGTGTTAGTGTTTTGTTAACGAGGCCCTTGAGTGATGGGGCGGCTCAGCCCCTCTATGACGTCACCGCTGCTCTGTAATCACCCGCTAGCCTGCCAGCCCCTTGTAATTACTGGAACGAGGCGCTCAGTGCAGAGCTAGCCTCTCGAAGCAGCGTTGTCAAGTCTACTGCTAGAGGGGTTTTTAACTCCCCTCCTCATACTTTTAGTGATTTTTTAACGCGTTGTGTAAATAAAAAATTAGTTCCCATTAAGACAAATTTAGCTTAATTTCATGTTATTTCATTTGATTAGATTGATATTTAAAGTATTTGTGAAATACTTTCAGAAGAATTGTTATTGCTTCAAATATATACTATAAATATTATTCATAACTGACCCACACGGGAGTGATCGAAAAGAAAGGAGGGGGCTAGTGAAACAGTTTGGGAATTTGCTTCTTCGCCGTTTACCAATAATTTTAATAGAAGCGTAGGGAATGCCAGGCCTCCACCGTGGTTCGGATTCCACGTTAAACTGTAGGTCCTCCATTTCATCTCACAATCACCCTACCATTACACATTAGCGTAAGTGCGTATAACCCGAACGGTTAGTGAGACGCGGTGCTAATAATAATAATAATAATAATAATAATAATAATAATAATAATAAAAGCGTAAAACAATTTAAGTATAATGAAAATGGATAGAACGCATAGGGGAAATTTTAAAGGCCAGGCCAACCACTTAATTTTTAAAATTACGAAGTTTTTCTTAAAAGTGACCATAAAATTTCCAATTGTTTAAAATTATTAACATAATAACTCATGATATTTTTTTTTGCCTTGGAACCCCTATTTAAAGTATATTATATGTAATTGCTACATTCCATTCATACATTTGACCAGTTTCTTCCCATTCCACGAACTGGCCTCGTCTCCTGACCATTCCACGAACTGGCCTCGTCTCCTGACCATTCCACGAACTGTCCTCGTCTCCTGACCATTCAACGAACTGGCCTCGTCTCCTGACCATTCCACGAACTGTCCTCGTCTCCTGACCATTCCACGAACTGTCCTCGTCTCCTGACCACTCCACGAACTGTCCTCGTCTCCTGACCACTCCATGAACTGTCCTCGTCTCCTGACCATTCCATGAACTGGCCTCGTCTCCTGATCATTCCACGAACTGGCCTCGTCTCTTGACCATTCCACGAACTGTCCTCGTCTCCTGACCATTCCACGAACTGGCCTCGTCTCCTGACCACTCCACGAACTGGCCTCGTCTCCTGACCATTCCACGAACTGTCCTCGTCTCCTGACCATTCCACGAACTGTCCTCGTCTCCTGACCACTCCATGAACTGTCCTCGTCTCCTGACCATTCCATGAACTGGCCTCGTCTCCTGATCATTCCACGAACTGGCCTCGTCTCTTGACCATTCCACGAACTGTCCTCGTCTCCTGACCACTCCACGAACTGGCCTCGTCTCCTGACCACTCCACGAACTGGCCTCGTCTCCTGACCATTCCACGAACGGTCCTCGTCTCCTGACCATTCCACGAACTGGCCTCGTCTCCTGAACCATTCCATGAACTGGCCTCGTCTCCTGACCATTCCACGAAATGGCCTCGTCTCCTGACCATTCCATGAACTGGCCTCGTCTCCTGACCATTCCACGAACTGTCCTCGTCTCCTGACCATTCCACGAACTGGCCTCGTCTCCTGACCACTCCACGAACTGGCCTCGTCTCCTGACCATTCCACGAACTGTCCTCGTCTCCTGACCATTCCACGAACTGGCCTCGTCTCCTGACCATTCCACGAACTGGCCTCGTCTCCTGAACATTCCACGAACTGGCCTCGTCTCCTGACCATTCCATGAACTGGCCTCGTCTCCTGACCATTCCACGAACTGTCCTCGTCTCCTGACCATTCCACGAACTGGCCTCGTCTCCTGACCATTCCACGAAATGGCCTCGTCTCCTGACCATTCCACGAACTGGCCTCGTCTCCTGACCATTCCATGAACTGGCCTCGTCTCCTGACCATTCCACGAAATGGCCTCGTCTCCTGACCATTCCATGAACTGGCCTCGTCTCCTGACCATTCCACGAACTGTCCTCGTCTCCTGACCATTCCACGAACTGGCCTCGTCTCCTGACCATTCCACGAAATGGCCTCGTCTCCTGACCACTCCACGAACTGGCCTCGTCTCCTGACCACTCCACGAACTGGCCTCGTCTCCTGACCATTCCACGAAATGGCCTCGTCTCCTGACCACTCCACGAACTTGCCTCGTCTCCTGACCATTCCATGAACTGGCCTCGTCTTCTGACCACTGCACGTACTGGCCTCGTCACCTGACCACTCCAAGAACTGGCCTCGTCTCCTGACCACTCCACGAACTGGCCTCGTCTCCTGACCATTCCACGAACTGTCCTCGTCTCCTGACCATTCCACGAACTGTCCTCGTCTCCTGACCATTCCACGAATTGGGTTGGGCCAAAAAAAGTTCATATAATGAATTGTGCGGCGCTTGTTCTGCTCTTAAGTTCATTTAACTTTTAATCGTTTTAAAATAGGTTAGATTATGTTAGGTTGTGTTAGTTTAATGTGATATCTTATAATGAGTTTCAGTTAAGCTTGTAGTAGATAGTACGAAAAGCTACAGTTCATGAAATGGGCAAGAGCTCATGCAATATTTGCCCGGTTCGTGAAATGGTCAAGCGAAGAAGACAGTTCAGGGAATAAGTAGAAATTTGCCCAATTCATGAAATGGGCAGTTTCACTATTGAGGTGTAACATATATATTCATGGGTGCGTTGCTCTTATTCATGCTGATGTTTCGTTTCATCAGTGTTGAAATTATTAGATTTTTCCTTCTTCAATTCGATGTACAAGACTAGGAAAACCAATTATTTAATTCGGAACACACTTGTAAAAAACATGTGAAAGCCAAAATTTTGTAAACATTAAGGCCTAAGTCAAACATCTGTTGACAAAACTTAATAAAAAACAGTTCTCATTTAAAATATATTTTAGAAAATACGTTTTAGTTCTTAAGATTATTTCGGCTAGGGGTGATAGTGTTTTTTTTCACTACCTTGCCTCACAATTTCCCTCCCAAAGTGGATTGGGTTTGACCTAACCTAACTTTATTCCCTATTTCATTTGTAACTAATTTTACCTGGGACACTTTACGGAGCATCTAACGTTCATCTGGATGGATTGTATTCTGAAGGAGATTCTTCATTGTATTCATTCACAATTAATATTAGAAATACCTAATGCTAAATACTTTGAAGTGCCTTCTCACAATCCACCTGTTTACAACAATTTCTAGTTGAGTCAACGGTACCCAAACCAACAACATCTTACATAAAAAATGCCCAATCCTCCACCACCACCTAACACCTTCAACAAAAACCTAAAATCTCGAACAAACATTAATTTGTATTGACATTTTTTTAACAAATTAGTTAAATTAAGATTAACCATTTTTTTAAGACAATATTATAGCGTTACCAATCTATGAATGGAATGTCGAGAGCCAATGATTGATTGTCTATCGGTCGACGGGCGCCAGACTAGAATAAAAATAATCAACTTAAAAAAAAACTACGTTCCTTTGAGCTGTCTTCTAAAGGCCCGTTCACACAGAAAGCTAAGCTATGATTTGCTACACCACGTTATGTTTTCTTGCGATTGCTGGCCGGTTAATTTTTCCACCTCCCATCTTGAGCCATCAATAGCTTAGGCTCCGTGTTGAACAGACGCGATGCTGGTTTGATGAAAATAATCCAAGAAGTGTTGAAGTTTTGTTTTCAGGTTGTTTCACGTATATTTAGGTTATATATTTAATAAGTGTTTTTATATTAAAATGGAAGCGTTAATTGAACAAGTCAAAAACCTCCACCTCCTAAATTGTCTTCATCTTCCAAAACAGTTGCTAAGAGCAACATCTTCTCTTCCTCAGTAGGCTACTATCATCTGAGCTCAAACAAGACATTTTGGAGAACATCATAACTAAACTCCACTGGAACAGACCAGAAAGAAACAACACTGAATTATGGAGAGAAAAGAGGGACCATTGCTTAGCTCAGCTCAGCAATGAGTGTGAAGTAGGTGACCTGGTGGTCTAGGGGTAAGGTGTCAGACTTCTATGCTGTCGGCCGGGGTTCAATCCTCGATCCCGCCACAGATTTATCTGATTACCAAACCCTTCCTTCACCTCTGACAAGACATTTTGTGAATGTGGGGAGTGCCAGGCCTCCACCGTGGTTCGGATTCCATGTTAAACTGTAGGTCCTCCATTTCATCTCACAATCACCCTACCTTTACGGGTAGTAAGACGCGATGCTAATAATAATAATGAGTGTGAAATCAAACTGTCAAAGTCTTAGCACAGCACAGCATGGTCGCCCCGATATCGGCTTGTTGCATCCATGGCTTTAAGAAGGGGCAGAACGCAGTGTCTTGCAAGAGTAAGTAGAGTTTGTTAAAACTGTACTTATGATTATGTTCTCCCAAACTCTGTATCCATTTGACCAAACATACATACACACCTTACATGAGCTTAAATGTATCAAATATGGGTAGTAATATTGTGTGTGTTTATTCCAATTTCTTTTTTTCATGAACTTTAAATGCGCGTCAAAAATTGTAAGGCCTAGCTTCAAAATGAACACTAGTGTTACTCCGCAAAATCTGGCAACTCTGTCCACCCCATGGCTCGTCCAATAAAGGGAGACTACTCATTAGCGCTACCAATCTACTCACTTAACTTCTCATTTCCCTAAATGTCTTGAGGAAACTTTATTATTATTATTATTATTATTATTATTTAAGGTTCTTTTTTGTCGTTTTCAAGCCTACGTGATCAAACCAGGTGTTTCGAAACAAAATTAATAGGGGGCGTTTTTTTTTTTTTTTTGAAGGGGCAACTTATTTTTATTTTGATGGGGTGGGCATTGTTCCTTTTTTGACCCTAGAAATATTACAATTTTTCTGACGGGTTTTTGTCTTGAATACACTTGGGGTGGTTTTCATTCACAATAGTTGTATTTTTTCCACACTTTTTCCAGGTGTAGGCCTCGCAATCTCTATTAACTAAACATTCGGAAGCTAACCAACATTGGCGTGTTGCCAGGATAAGCAGAGCTAGTTAAACACTTCCTGTGAATTATTCTTAAGCCTCAATAGAACAATCATTGGCTTGGTATCAACGACAATACACTCCCTAATGAGGTACAGTCCAATTTCCATAGAAATAACCTTATCTTGACAGCTATAAAATGTACTCAATATACTCTCACGTACTCGTAAGTCAAGTCATGTGATATTCAGGTAACACACATGATCAAAATATTAACATTAACAATAAAAATAACACCAATAATATGGTAAAATGTTATCAATGTCGACTGAAAAAAAGGATTATGTTTTCTTCACCTCTGACAAGACATCTTGTGAATGTGGGGAATGCCAGGCCTCCACCGTGGTTCGGATTACACGTCAAACTGTAGGTCCTCCATTTCATCTCACAATCACCCTACCATTACACATTAGCGTAAGTGCGTATAACCCGAACGGGTAGTAAGACGCGGTGCTAATAATAATAATAATAATAATAATAATAATAATAATAATAATTATGTTTCGAGGATCTTCCTATGAAAATTAGACTGAATATAGAACATATCCAATATGAGACTGATCAAATGGGGATAGTGGGTGATACCATATTACAGTTACAGTTTTAACAAGCTTCATACCTACTTCAGTGGCCACATCGTCTAAGGCGAAGATCTCGTTTGTCAGACTATACTGCCAATGACAGGGGAATTGGTGCTTAAATTCCGGTTAGGTGAATTTCATATTTTTTTCCCCAAAAAGGTTGTCCAATCTCCCGCGCAAACGCGGGTACACTTCCTCTATTTTCAACAATCTTCATCCTTAACTCATTAACCCTGAACAGGTAGTAAGACATGATGCTAAATAAAATATAAAAATTACAAACCCTACCTACCTTGGCACCACTCCACGATACAACACTAACAAGCCCTACCTACCCTGGCACCACTCCACGATACAACACTAACAAACCCTACCTACCCTGGCACCACTCCACGATACAACACTAACAAGCCCTACCTACCCTGGCACCACTCCACGATACAACACTAACAAGCCCTACCTACCCTGGCACCACTCCACGATACAACACTAACAAGCCCTACCTACCTTGGCACCACTCCACGATACAACACTAACAAGCCCTACCTACCCTGGCACCACTCCACGATACAACACTAACAAACCCTACCTACCTTGGCACCACTCCACGATACAACACTAACAAACCCTACCTACCTTGGCACCAATCCACGATACAACACTAACAAACCCTACCTACCTTGGCACCACTCCACGATACAACACTAACAAACCCTACCTACCTTGGCACCACTCCACGATACAACACTAACAAACCCTACCTACCTTGGCACCACTCCACGATACAACACTAACAAACCCTACCTACCTTGGCACCACTCCACGATACAACACTAACAAACCCTACCTACCTTGGCACCACTCCACGATACAACACTAACAAACCCTACCTACCTTGGCACCACTCCACGATACAACACTAACAAGCCCTACCTACCCTGGCACCACTCCACGATACAACACTAACAAACCCTACCTACCTTGGCACCACTCCACGATACAACACTTACAAGCCCTAACTACCTTGGCACCACTCCACGATACAACACTAACAAACCCTACCTACCTTGGCACCACTCCACGATACAACACTAACAAGCCCTACCTACCCTGGCACCACTCCACGATACAACACTAACAAACCCTACCTACCTTGGCACCACTCCACGATACAACACTAACAAACCCTACCTACCTTGGCACCACTCCACGATACAACACTAACAAGCCCTACCTACCCTGGCACCACTCCACGATACAACACTAACAAACCCTACCTACCTTGGCACCACTCCACGATACAACACTAACAAGCCCTACCTACCCTGGCACCACTCCACGATACAACACTAACAAACCCTACCTACCTTGGCACCACTCCACGATACAACACTTACAAGCCCTACCTACCCTGGCACCACTCCACGATACAACACTAACAAACCCTACCTACCTTGGCACCATTCCACGATACAACACTAACAAGCCCTACCTACCTTGGCACCACTCCACGATACAACACTTACAAGCCCTACCTACCTTGGCACCACTCCACGATACAACACTAACAAGCCCTACCTACCCTGGCACCACTCCACGATACAACACTAACAAGCCCTACCTACCCTGGCACCACTCCACGATACAACACTTACAAGCCCTACCTACCTTGGCACCACTCCACGATACAACACTAACAAGCCCTACCTACCTTGGCACCACTCCACGATACAACACTAACAAGCCCTACCTACCTTGGCACCACTCCACGATACAACACTTACAAGCCCTACCTACCTTGGCACCACTCCACGATACAACACTAACAAGCCCTACCTACCTTGGCACCACTCCACGATACAACACTTACAAGCCCTACCTACCTTGGCACCACTCCACGATACAACACTAACAAGCCCTACCTACCCTGGCACCACTCCACGATACAACACTAACAAGCCCTACCTACCCTGGCACCACTCCACGATACAACACTAACAAGCCCTACCTACCTTGGCACCACTCCACGATACAACACTAACAAGCCCTACCTACCCTGGCACCACTCCACGATACAACACTAACAAGCCCTACCTACCTTGGCACCACTCCACGATACAACACTTACAAGCCCTACCTACCTTGGCACCACTCCACGATACAACACTAACAAGCCCTACCTACCTTGGCACCACTCCACGATACAACACTTACAAGCCCTACCTACCTTGGCACCACTCCACGATACAACACTAATAAGTTCACTGTAGGGCGCGGACTTGGATGACCTAAATTTTGTCAAAAAATTTACCTATAAAATGACCTAAAATTTATCAAAAATAAGTTTAAATTTACTAGACAAAATTAGGTGGTAAGGGGTGTCTGGGGTGGAATTAGTAATGAAAGCCAATTATTAAATCCAACACGCATTTTACAAATGAAAACTAGAACTTATAGTATATGCGATGAAAATATACCGCATGGTAATGTACCGTAATTAACAAATATAATAGCTTGTCTATTTAATCCATCCTGGTATCGGCATTGGTAAACTTATTATTGTGTTATTGGCAGCATAAAGCCCTCCCGAGGAGTCGAAGGTGGCTACGTTATCTAATAGCTCTCAACAATTTGTTTCCAACACCACGTTTTACTACCTGTTCAGGTTATTCGCATATGTACTAATCACGCTCTAATGATGAGTAAGTTTGAATTTAGATAAAGTGTACCCGAATTTGCATAGAACTTCGATTTCCCCGTCCTCTGCAGTCTAGCTCAACACGAAACTTGCGCGTTAGCTAATTACGCCACCGAGGCGGGTATGACGTATTTTATTCAACCTATAGTTTTGATTCCGGCTAACTTGCTCTAATATTTAGGTTCTCCACCCCCACCACCGTCCACCTCTCAAGTCTCCCACCATTGTTTTAAGAGGAGCGGGTTGAAGAGGGTTAGGGTTTGCCCAGTAGCCTCCGGGACATAAAGAGGGTAAGCAGAGACTCGTGTCATTTCTACACATTGTAAAGGACGGACTGTTAAAATGAAAGCTGCTCCTGTATTTACCAGATGTAAGTAAACACGTGGTGTTGACACTCGTGTGTTGTGTGTGTGTGTGTGTCCTACAACACAGTCAACAATACTTGACAAGACAGACAAATACTACGATCACGGCTACAGCCGGGTCGAACTCAGATTTATTAAAATGTATATTAAATGTTTTAAAATTAAGTTTTAAATAAAACACTAGAATTATACGGAAGAAATTTTATCTTTATTAATTAATAAGTTACCTGCTTCGGTGGCCCCATGGTCTAAAGCATCACTCTCGTTTTAGACTAGACTGCCAATGACGGATAGGTCGAGGTTCGAATCTCTGTCGGGTGTACTGAGGGTGATTTTTAAAATTAAATTATTTTACTCCCGTCCTCCACGCAAATGTGGGTACTCTTCTTTATAATTCAACCTTATCATCCCTAACACTTAAGCGTAGTGAGTACATAATAGTAGGCTTATAGTCAAGACGGTTAGTAAGTTGCAGTTTTTCTTGTTTTTTTTTGTTTTAGCAGCGCGTCTTACTACCCGTTCGGTTTATACGCTTAAGTACTAATTACGCTAATGGTTTTAGGGATTAGGAAGGTTATATTTGAAGGAAGTGCACCGGTACTTGCGTGAAGGGAGAGTGGAAAACCAGTTTAGAAAAACAACACCCTCAGTACACCCGACCGAGATTCGAAACTAGGTCTCCCCGTCCTCGACAGTGTAATCTACTGCGAGAGTAGCGCGTTAGACTATGTGGCCATCAAAGGAGGTCGCAGGGCTTAAAAAAATATACTCATACGTCAGTTTATGTTATCTGTAGATGTCACTTTTGATAGATATTATCAATACCTATAAATTAACATTAATAAAATACTAAAATTTTATAAATGTTGACCGCAAAAAAATAAATATGCTCCAAATGTCCATTCATAATAAAATCAAGTTATATATTAGAAAAGGAAAAAAAACCCATTCATTTCAAGTCTGTCCGGCTTCAAACCGTAGTACCTATTTTCCCGACTCGCGCTCATAGTTACCATTCTTGAAGCGATGAAAAAGGAAAGTGTTAAAATATAGTGAGTGAATCCCTCGCTCGATCAGGCCGGCAAAATGAAACGAATAAGAACGAGTATAAAAAGAGAGAGATGGATAGATAGATAGAGGGGCCATGGCCCACGTGGATTTGTAGCAAGCGCCCTGTGATTGCGGACTTGAGCCGCTCCACGGCTTAACTACTATCTGGTGCCCCCTAGGGGATTGAAGGGGAAGGACTGAGAGTAGAACTCATTATTCTATATTACAAGCGGCTTCCTTCCCCCCTCCACCCTCCCCTACTACCTTACAAACTACACCAGACTGCTCTTCTCAATGAGTCCCTCCCTAGGCCTCACGTGTGACGTCACAGTGGCTGGCCACCTCCTGGCCTATCATTACTATTGTCACGTGCTTTACAGAATACTCGAGTCGGGGCCGCTTTGGTTTGGTTGGGAGTTCGAGAAACAAGGGCCTTGTTAGGTTTAGGTACAGTAAATTCAACACCTTGAGCACTTGGTGTGTGACTCAATGTGTTCTAAGAGGCCAGAGGTTTGATTCTAGAACCTTACTGAGAGATGTATTATCTCTCCAACCCCTTCAGTGGCCGAGTGGTCTAAGGCGTCACTTTCATGTTGGACTGACCTTAGGATGACGGGGTAATCGGGGTTTGAATACCGGCCAGGTGCACTGAGGGTGGTTTTTCCTGAATGGCTTACCACCCTCCCTCCCCGTAAATTAAAACTTCCTCATCCTTAACTATTAGTGTAAACATGGGGATAGCCCGGATAGCGGAACAAGGAAATATATATATATATAATCCATTCACGGTA
The DNA here is from genome assembly GCA_039000515.1 of Timema cristinae. Lineage (NCBI taxonomy): Eukaryota > Metazoa > Arthropoda > Insecta > Phasmatodea > Timematidae > Timema > Timema cristinae. Next base: position 52,339,144 of record JBCFYV010000001.1, read on the forward strand.
GGAATTACTCTCTGAAAGGTTTTTTTCCCTACCAATATCCACCTATATAATAGATTTCTGGTAAGGGAAAAGGCCTTTCAGAAAACAATTCCTACGCTGAACAGACTTTATTTTTAGCTTGATGTATTAAACGCGTGCACTTTCTGAATCAGCTGATTAAGTCAACGATCTACAAATAACTAATTTCTTTAACGAAAACAGCACAGTTAAACTTTTTCACCAGGAACCAAACCCAGGACCCTTAACTTATTAAGAACACAATCTACCAACTGAGCTTGAGAGTCGGGAATGAAAATTATAAGATTTTTTTTTTTTAACTTTTTTCCCAAAAATATAATATTACGAAAGATGTAATCCATAAACCATGTAAACCTAACGCTATTTTCTTACTTTTTTTTTTACTTCACCTCTTTCACCGCCCTATACCTTTAGTAACATTAGAATTTAAGTAAAAGATCTGTGTTACGTAACACTGCGATGCCCCAACCCTCCCCTTCTAAGCTACCTTTTCACAACAGCGTTACTTTCGTGGTTAATGGATGACCACAAACAAAGTAAATGTGTTATTTCGATTTCACATTCTCACGTCCTTTACAAACAAAAAAAAATAATCAGAGAAGTTGAATTGTAATTAACAAATTAACTATGAAAATGTGTTACTATTTATAACAGTCTATAACGATAGTTCTATGTATAGTAATTCTCGCTGACTTCATGTTTCCCAGATAGCTAAGGAATTTTAACAAAACGAAAATGTGTGGAATGCCAGGTCGCCACCGTGGTTCGGATTCCACGTTAAACTGTAGGTCCTTCATTTCATCTCACAATCACCCTACCATTACACATTAGCGTAAGTGCGTATAACCCGAACGGGAAGTAAGACGCGGTGCTAATAATAATAATAATAATAAAACGAAATTTCGTATACATACTCACTTTAAAGAGACGTCAAAGATCAGGCACCATGCAAAGTGGTAGACAACAAACTGCTCGTGTCGACCACTTGGTGCAAGCGGTAGACAACAAACTGCTCGTGTCGACCACTTGGTGCAAGCTGCTTCTGCATTTTGACCACTTCATCTCCTCGTGTGAGCGTTTTTTTTGTCGACCGGTTTAACAATTATAAGCAAATTTGAAATGGGTGAGCACTGATTCCGAAGAAAACGGTCATCAATAACTGATATCTCTCGAGGAATTAGACCTACAATATCCATATTTAAATTACAATAACATAGGCTCAATTTTTAAAAAAAACACTATTTAGTTTTAATACGTATTCAAAAAATGCTAAGTACATTATGTTATGTGATTTTCTTACTGTCTCTACATCCTTAAGATTTCCCCTTTGATTTAAAATTGATATTTCTCCTTGGGGATCAAATTAGACAGAAAACAAATAAATAATATATTCAATAGTAAATCATATGCAAGAGAATAATCTTGTTCAAACGGTTTAAGACGTCAGTCTCGCAATATATGTTGACATTATATATATATTTTTTAAATACGCCTTAGGTGCTCAATCGATTCCTTAGAATTTTAAATTTCAAATCACTTGGGATGGACTATTAAACGAAACATTTGAGCTAATTATTTTAAATAATTTATATTCTAACTACCAGAGGGGGAAGGCGGTCTAGTGGTCTCGTGACTCTTGGGTACTCCCCTCAACTCGCTTCTGTACACAAACACACTTTCTCCCGCTGTCCGACATACTCCATGGTCTCCAGGGACATCGGGACGTTTTATAAACAGGGGAGGGGAACAACGATACGTCCATGTTAAGTTAGGCTAAGTAAAAAAAAAGTACGTGAATATAACCGCTGAGCCACTATTTGATAGGCTCTGTGTGTGTATATTTGTATATAATATTCCAACAAACTTTGGTAGTTTATTCGACGGACCCACAGAGACGGACGTTTTTTCAGACGACACCCGTGACCCACGACACTTTGGAACTCAGGGTGGCTTTGGATAGAAAGGGTTGGAAGGTTTACTTCACCCCTATCTTCATAGTAAGAGTTGAAAGTAGCGATTTGAGAGTAAATATTCAAAAGAAAAGACAAAGTCTCATCGGCCGGGAGGACGAGAGACGCCCAACCGGACACCTCAGCGGAGGTTCCGGCCTACTAGAAATAGACGGCTAAATCTGCCAAAAACGACCTTGAAAAGGTAAATATATAAAAAAATAAAATAAAAAAACTTGACTTTAAACTGACACTTAACGCATTGAGACAAAGAGACAATTAAAAACCACAAACTTAACAAAATTACTTAAAGCGCTGTCGGCCCATTTCGGGGCCAACACCAAATCTAAAATGGACAAAAACCCTGACCTCACAAGAGCTCAACAAAAAAAAAAGACAGTTAACACAAGACTCTGTTAGAGATATTGAAATTGACGTAGAAGCAGTATTATCAGACGAAGAGATGGGAGATGACAGTGAGTTTATCGCAGCAACTGCACTCAAAAGAAAACTCCTTTTCAAAGCCATGGAAGACAAGCCACCAAAATCCATCAGGGTGACCAACAAATTTCAGACACTTGCAGACAAGGAGGTCAATATAGATACACCGGAAATAACAAACACCAACTCCCAGACAAGCACAACAACTACCCAAGAAATCAAACAGAAATTACCCCCAATAGTTATATCAGGAACGGCAAACTACTCTAACATCGTTAGAACCATGAAAACAACCATGGTAGGGACGTTCAAAATTTTTTACATCAAAGATGGCTTAAAGGTACACACCAACACCCTAGAAGATTTCAAAGCCCTACAGATCATGCTAAAAAAGACAGGTCAGGAATACCACACCTACACCCTTCCGAGAGACAAACCACTCAAAATAGTAATAAAAGGACTTCCCCCAAACATGTCAACAGATGAAATTAAAGAGGAACTCCAATTATTGGGGTACACATCAACAGACGTGCGGCAGTTTACAACACGCACACAACAGGAAAACAGCCCACACGACCAGGTCAAACTATTACCCATCTTTGTATGTACAATGACAAGAACCGACAAGAACTTCCAATTGTTCCAAGAGACATATATAAACAACACACGAGTAAAGATTGAGCATTACATCCAATCACAGAACTACATTCTCCAGTGCCACAGGTGCCAAAAGTTTGGCCACTCAAAGAATAACTGTTCTAACAAGCCTCGGTGCGTCAAGTGCCTGGTACCCCACTTGACTACCGAATGCCCAAGGAAAGACGCAACTACCCCAGCAAGCTGTGTTAACTGCGGAGGAAAACACACGGCAAACTACTCCAAGTGCCCAGAATATCAAAAACTAGTTGAAAAAAAAATAAAACAGAGACAACCGAAACCCTTCACCCATACGAAAAATCTGGCTACAAACGACAAAGACTTTCCGACACTACACGAAAAATCAGTGACACCTACCTGGTCCAACACGACACCACGCAGCTACAGGGATACTCTAATCAATAGAAATGACGCTAAACAGCAAACAAAGGAACAAGAGAAAACTACCCCATTTGACTTCAAAGATATAATAAACACCCTAAAAGAGATCAACATATGCGGACTTATCAATTACTTCAGACCATACCTCACAAAGATTAAACAGGCTGAAGACAAAACTTCAAAAATAATGATTCTACTGGAAGCAGCCACAAATTATTTCCTCAAGGAAGATGACGAATAAAGACATGTTTAATGAAAAAATCAGCTAAGGATCCTAACCTGGAACGCAAATGGTATACTGACCCAGAAACACGAACTAGAACCACTATTAAGTACATATGGTATTGACCTGGCCCTAATATGTGAAACCCACCTACAAGCGGATAAAAGACTGAACATCCCAGGATACGCCATATACCGGTCAGACAGAGAACACGGGAGGGGAGGGGGTACAGCCGTCCTTATAAAGCACCATTTACCACACTACAGGACAGATACACGACTTTTTTCTCAGTGACACGAGTGTGATTTATCTGTGCCGACTGAAGTCGGGTAGTGTGAGTGAGTAAAATGGCAACAAAATAACACAACAGTGCTTGATACACAACGCGTAAGTGTAGTGTTTAAGTTGCCAACGAGTGTATTTGTGTGTTTTTTTTTTTTGTTTATTTCGAGATACACTACGTGCCGACTGAGTTCGGGTAGTGATAGTGTGTTGAACGACAATAGCTTAACACAACAGTGATAGAACACAAATTATAAGTGCAGTGCTAAGTCGTCAACGGTTGTAATTTTGTACTATATTATTAGCGTTTTTTGTTTATTTTAGTGACCTATTACATGCCGACTGAAGTTGGGTAGGGTGGTATACCGCAAGGTACAAGCCAAGAAGGGGAAATGGCCTCAGACTCGGATGTAGAAATCAACGTTGAAGGAACGGACGATGATGATTACATGGAAGAACAAGGCCAGGAAGGGGCCCCAGCCAACACGGAAATAGAAAAAAACTTTGAGCCAGTTTCTGGACTCAAGCGAAAACTCAGGACCAGACCAGGACAGGAAGTTCTACAATCGAAGGCCATAAAAGTCAACAACAAGTTTGCAAGCTTGTCTAGCCTACGGGATGGACCATTGACTAGTCAAACGGGGCAACCGAGTGGAGGTACGAAAGAAAGTTCCACCCCACGGCGCATAAAGACCCCTCCAGTGATTGTAACAAATGCAACACAATATAACAAAGTCATAAAACTCCTAAACAGCGGGCTGCAAGATGACTACAAAGTGTATTGCATTGCACAGGGTATTAAGGTGGTCACGACCTCCTTCAGAAATTACTCCGCTCTGTTAAAACTGCTAAAACAGAACACCTTGGAACACTTCACTTATGTCCTTCCCAAGGACAAGCCCTTCAAGGCAGTAATCAAGGGCCGGCATGCAAGTATGCCCTGCGCAGAAATAAAGGAGGAACTGGAGAACAGGGGATTCACGCCAACCGATGTGAGGCAACTATACTCGAAATCTGCTCCACAGGCAGCGACACCGAGACCCCTACCAATATTTGTCTGCACCCTTGCGAGGACAGAAGGAGTGGGCGAGATATACAAGGTAAAAGTCATCAACCACACGGTAGTGAAGATCGAGGAATACCGGGCTTCACAGAGCACAATTCTACAGTGCCATCGTTGCCAACGTTTCGGCCACTCCAAGAACTACTGTGCCCAAAAACCACGCTGCGTCAAGTGTATAGGAGAGCACCTGACAGTAGAGTGCCAGAAAAAGGACAAAACAACACCAGCACAATGCGTAAACTGCAAGGGACCGCACGCAGCTAACTATCGCAATTGCCCTAAATTTATACGTGAGCTGGAAAAGAAAAACCAAGGGTCAGGAAAGACAAAGGAAGGGGAAAGCAAAGTGGATAACCCTTCTCCATGCGTGGTGGGGTACCTTAAACCATCAACAGGCCAGCAAATTTCGGTTAGCCAACCAACACCACCAACAAACATGGGATTGAGCAAACCATCTTATAGTGGAGTTGTCAAGAGGATGACCAAAAAGGACAAAAAAGAGGACCGTGACACGGATGAATCCTTGGACTTAAAGGACCTCCTACAAATCATCAAAGATATTAACGTCGCAGGCTTACTCCAACTCCTGAGGAAGTATGTAGTAAGGCTGAAGAACGCGCCAGACAAAACAACCAAAGTAATGATACTTCTTGAAGCCGCTACTGAATTCTTCTGCGATGGATACTGAGCAGGGAAGAGGCACAGAAGACTCACTGAACATTCTGTTCTGGAATGCTAATGGACTGGTACTACAAGAACACGAGTTCCGAAAACTTCTGGAGACGTATGGAGTCGACATTGCTCTGATCTGTGAGACCCACCTATCAGAACAAAAGAAGATGAGGTTCTTCGGATACGAGATGTACCGCAACGATAGACCAGTTGGCAGGGGAGGGGGCACAGCCGTGTTGGTGCGTAGCAACCTCGCTCACTACCAAACGAATTTACCGGCTATGGATTATATCGAATCCACTTCGATAGCCATTCCCACAGGGCGGACGCAGATAGTATTTACAGCTGTTTACAGAAGCCCTGCTGTCCCCTTCACCATCGAGGACCTAGACAGACTCACGTCGAGAAAGGACTTCCTCATAGCGGGAGATCTCAACTGTAAACACACGAGCTGGAACAGCCGCGTGTCAAATCAGGCAGGCCGGACACTGGCTGGCCAGGCATCAACCAAAAACTTTACAGTCCTGGCGACCAACGAGCCGACGTACTATCCTTCAAACTACAGGCATCTCCCCGACGTACTGGATGTAGTCCTGACGGATCTCGACACGCTACCGGAAGATCTCGAAGCCCTGAATGAACTCGACTCCGACCATCTCCCGGTCTTCGGGAGAATATCACTTAAGACAAATCCAAGACTGGCTTACCACAGGAGGAAGATACCCAGAAGTGACTGGGAAGAGTATCGACGGGTACTGACAGAGGCTATTCCATTGAACATGAAGGTAAATTCCCCTGAAGAAGTGGACAGCTCCATTACCCTTCTGACGGCTACAATACTAGAAGCGTACCGTGGAACAACTGTTTTCGAGACGCCACCGGTGACGATGAAGAGGGACGACCCTGAGCTGAGCTTCATGATAGCCCTTAAGAGGGAAGCGCGCAGGGAATGGCAGCAGCACCGAGATCCGAGGCATCGGGCTGAATACAACAGGCTGAGAGCCCTGGTGCGCAGGAAGGCCAAAGCTCTAAAGATCTCCAACTGGAATGAATTCGTAACGAACACTTTAGCTGTGGACGGCAACGTGTGGAAGGCGTCGAGACAGCTCAAAGGCACGAAAGGAAAGACGGGGACCACGGTCATTCACGGAAAAAGAGGGTTGGTTTACCGGGGAGAGGCCAAGGCAGAGGCCATAGCTGAATCACTGGAAGATCAGTTCAAGGCAAACTCAGAGCCCCAAGACGAAGAGTTTACCAGGACTGTAAGAAGAACGGTTGGGGTATATTTAGCAGAGCCGGTTATAGAACTACCACCCCCCATCACCAGGAATGAAGTCTCCTACCAGGTGGAAAAATTGAAGCCACGAAAAGCGGCAGGCCAAGACAGGATCTCAAACGAGATGCTGCGTCACGCACCGGAAGGGGTAATCCAACTATTAACAAAAATGTTTTCAAAGGCATTGTTGGCAGGCTACTTCCCGGAGGCATGGAAAGTTGCCGACGTTATCTCATTGCCTAAACCAGGCAAGGACCGCAAGTTCCCGCAGAACAGGCGGCCCATCAGTCTTCTTAGCAATATAGGGAAACTATTGGAGAAAATAATTTTGCAGCAGCTGAAAGCCTTCGGCAGGGAGCACAGGATTATTCCCGATGCCCAGTTCGGATTTCGGACCCGGCACTCAACGATACACCCGGTCCTGAGCCTAGTGGAGGATGTGACAGAAAGTTTCAATATCGGGGAAGTCACGCTAGCAGTACTTATGGATGTAGAGAAGGCATTTGATAAGGTCTGGCACGCCGGCCTTATCTACAAATTAATTCAAGCCAATTTCCCAAAAGTATATGTGCAGATAATCAACAGCTTTCTAACTGGGCGACAATTCCAGGTCAAGATGGAAGGGAAAAGGTCGCTTCTTCATAGGGTCGGAGCGGGGGTGCCACAAGGTCGGCACTCTCCCCATTCCTTTACACTATTTACGTCGCAGACATCCCCACCGACCTGATGATAAAGACCAGGCTCTTCGCAGACGATACAATGTTCTACACCGCCAACAGGAACGTGAAATACGCCCATCGCCGTCTGCAACGATACCTGGACGAGTTCAGCAGCTGGCTGTAAAAATGGAGAATTAGAGTAAATGCAGAAAAATCGTCAGCCATGTTGATTACTAGGAGGAGACCCCAAACACCGGACCAGTTTGTAGTATTGGAGGAGGATATCCCTACAAAAACGCTATGAAATACCTTGGGGTGATGATCGACTCTAGACTCGCATGGAAGGAGCATGTAAACTATACGAGAAAAAAGGCAATGGGGGCATTCATCGCAAACTACGGCCTGCTCAAGACCCCAGTGCTAGGGATCAACAACAAGATGCTACTATACAAGAGTTTAGTACAACCAATACTGCTGTACGGATGTGAGGCGTGGGGGTATGCCCAGAGTCAGTGTTAGGTACACTACAAACAGTACAGAACAAGGTGATTAGGAGTATCCTAGGTGTCAACACCCGATCCAGCAACGAGTTCATTCACGCTACCACTGGCTGTGCGACATTACAGGAAATCTTCCGGCAGCGAGGTGACAAGTTCTATAAACGAGCCCGCGAGGTAGAGGATAACGCCATAATTATAAGACTCGGCCAATACGACCCTCATGAGACAAGGAGATACAAGAAGCCCCGACTCAAATGAGAAATACATCTGCACACCTTCCCAATCAGCCCCTTCCTAGTAACCACTCCTCTTCTAAGCATAGCCAATCCCTGGGTCCCCATCCTCTCACGACCCCACAATTATGAACTAGAATCATGCTATTTCACACTTTCACTTTCATCAACGCCATCTTCGCTTAGTGACTAATAATATTCCATGTATTTTCTTTCAGCTCGTCTAGAACTTACTTACACACTACACCACTCACATCGGGCCTAACTGCGCTTGTGTTTTCCATCACAGTGTATGAGGGCTCGATCTAGCTACTACACACAAACACTGCTGCTTCCAACATACAAACCTTCACCCACCAACTCCATTTTCCCTTCACAATCAACTTAAACACTCACACATAAAGGTTATGATCTGTGACTACAGATCGGTACTTTAGGCAAAAAATAGTCGCCTACTTCCTCTGAAAGTCGCTTCTGACACTCAGAGTTAGTAGTTTAAGGCAAACAAGGGAGCTGCGCTGCGACAGGACAGATAACCACGACCTACAAAACCTTGAGGCCACAACGGTTACAGTAAACACAAAATCCGGACATATCAATTTCGTGGCTGCCTATAACCCACCGTACAAGAGGATTCTAAAACCAGACCTAGATATAGTCACGACAGCCGACAACTTCTTCATAGGCGGCGACTTCAACAGCAAGAATACGATATGGAATAGTCGATTGACGAACGCCAACGGACGTATACTAGAGGAACACTCAAACGAATCAGACTACAACATACTGGCGCCAGATACACCCACCCACTATCCTGGAAACAATCTACACAGACCAGACATAATAGACATAATCCTGACAAGCCTAAAAATAGCACCAGACACACTAACAGTATTGCAAGAGTTAGATTCGGATCACAACCCTCTTCTATGCGAATGGGAAATAGACCTTGAACACCAAACCAACTGGCGAAAGCAAAAAATAAGCACGACTGACTGGAACAAGTATAATCTGGAACTACAAGAAGCACTACCAAGGGACATTGACATACGTACTGAACAAGATATTGACGCAGCTATAGACTTGTTTACAACAACACTACAGGAATCCTACAAGCACAACACTAAGACAACACCAAAGCAACAAGAATTCAAAATGGATCACCCGGAATTAAATTATTTGCTAGCCCTTAAGAGGGAAGCCCGTAGGGATTGGCAGAGGCTGAGAACCCCTAACGAGCGCACCAGGTATAACAGACTTAGGGCTATAGTGAGAAGAACAATCAAACAAATCAGGAACAACAGCTTCAATACATTTGTTACCAATACAGCCACTAACCTACAGAAAACATGGGCAATAACCAAAGTGCTCAAAGGGACTACAAAAAGAACCAACACACCAGCCATCCACGGGCAACTGGGAATGGCGTACAACAGTGGAGACAAAGCAAAAGCCATTGCACTAACTTTAGAAGACCAACTCAAGCCAAATCCCACACTAGATGAAAACTTTAACAGAGAAGTCAACAGAGCAGTCAACAACTTCTTACACCGACCCATAACTGAGACACCAGCCCCCGTAACAACACAAGAGATCCAAGATACTATCAAAAAACTAAAACAGAACAAGGCCACAGGACTGGACGGAGTAAAAAACGAAATGCTAAGGAACTTACCCGAGACAGCAATAGACCACCTCGAAAGGATTTTCAACGCAGCCCTAAAAATTTCATATTTCCCTAAAACCTGGAAAGAGGCCAAGGTGATATCCATTCCTAAACCTGGGAAAAACTCAATCTTCCCTCAAAATAGGCGCCCTATAAGCCTTTTAAACACAACGGGAAAACTTTTCGAAATACTGATACTAGAAAGACTACAGAGACACACACAGGACCACAAGATAATTCCGGACATTCAATTTGGATTCAAGAAACAACATTCAACCATCCACCCATTACTAAATTTCGCTGAAGACGCCACGGACGCCTTCAACAACCACGAATACCTAATAGCAATCTTTCTAGACGTGGAGAAAGCGTTCGATAAGGTATGGCATATCGGACTAACCCAAAAACTGATTAACTATAACTTCCCAAGTGGCATCATACACCTGATATACAATTACCTCAATCACAGACAATTGCAAGTATCCATCGAAGGCACCCTATCTGAAAAAGTACAAGCGGAGGCGGGAGTACCGCAGGGGTCGGTGCTGGCTCCCTTCTTATACAATATCTATGTGTCAGACGTCCCGACTAAACCGAGAATGACTACAAGACTCTTTGCCGACGATACTTTAATATACACAAGAGAAAGGAACATTTATTATGCCTCCCTAGCATTGCAACGTTACTTAAAGACTTTTGAAACCTGGCTCTCCAAATGGAGAATCAGGGTGAATGCAGCCAAATCAGCAGCGATTGTCGTATCAAGAAGAAGACAGACACCACCAGAAAACTTTACGTTATACCAAGAAGAGATACCCTTCAAGACTGATACAAAGTACCTAGGGATTCATATTGACAAAAAACTAACATGGACAAAACACACCACTGAAACCAACAAGAAGGCAAAGGCGATATTCGTTCAACTCTACCCATTGCTTAAAGGTAACCGGATAACTCAACAAACAAAACTGACGATCTACAAATGCGTGATACAACCGATACTACTTTACGGCTGCGTTGTATGGGGATATGCAGCCAAGACCCACCTCAGAAAACTCCAAATAACACAAAATAAAATACTCAGGACTATAACCGGCGTGGACATAAGGACAAGAATCGACCAACTACACGCAATGACTAAAAACAAGACACTCGCCGAAATCTTCCGTGAGAGGAGAGGCAGATTCTACGACCAAGCAGCAAACCACGAAAACACAATAATAAGAGCACTAGGTGACTACGACCCGCATGAAGAAAGACCATACAAACGGCCAAGACTGGAATAAAATGGGTACAAAAACTTTGGTAAAAGGTAACAAGGTAAACGGTAACAAGGTAAAAAGGTAACGGTAAAATGTAACATTCACAACTTCATATTCATTCCATCACCCATCATACCAAATCACCCATCTCTCACTAACATTCCATGAGGATAAGGGTTAGCGTATGCTGTCTGTAACTCACAAAGCAATACAGCCCTTTCACAGGTGACCTAGCTTGGCGCTTCTGTCAAGGTGGATATCTTGTGTCGGGCTACAAACCAACTCAAACCGTGTATTTTTGTACAAACAATTCAAAGGTACCAATTCATGTAATAATTAAGTTCATGCAACGAGGATAAGGGTCTGTGAAAACAACCTGTAACTCGCATATCAAATCAGCCAAAACTTCCCACTGCTTGTCGATGACTCTATCGACAAGTGGGGAGGTTGGGGCAACAGGGGCAACCCATTTACGGTAGTTTATTCCTGAGGTAAAGATTGAAGCATTGATACAAGCATCCCAGGGTCTAGCTCAAATATAAAGGGCGGTGAACGCCTCTAAGGATAGTGATAAAAACGTTTTTATGTGAGATATTATGAAAACTGCTTATGCTAGTAAAACTAATGTTTACATACTGTTGAACTAAATCGTGATCATTAATAAACTAGCTATATTGTACCTGTACCTGTTACCCACCCCCATTATGTAATAAATGGGGGGTTGTCACCCTTATTTCTGCAATAAAATATGTCAGAGTAAGTATTACCAATTTTGGAAATCAGATAACGAAACACGGAGTCAAATAAAAATAAATAAAAATAAAGTATCTTGAAGAAACTGTGTAGCTCTCCCCGTTTTTGAGATAAGAACACAATCACGTTTGATTTCAGAAACAAGTGTTAATAATGCTTACAAGGTAAAGTGCCGAAGTTTGTCGGAATGTTTCAGATACACGGTGTGTAGGCACCACATAATACCAGTAACATTGGAAAATAATAATTAATTAGTCTCATCCTAGAGTCCAACGAGTTTATATATTTTTGTTTTGTAGTAATGTAGGAGAAAAAAAAAGTGTAGCCTATTTACAAGCAAAACTTTAATTCAAACACGTTCCGATGTTTTGATAGACTAAATTAAGATTCTAGATTAAAACGATCAACTAAAAATAGCAGTAAAGATCAGAGTGAAATGGATTAGTGTTGACTGTACCAATTATTATGATCATGAAAATTGAATATTATTGGTTGCTTTACTTTACTTTACGTCTATTACTGTTTCCAGCCTGTGGTCAGTGTTTAATTCAAGCCATATCTTATATTGTCCACTACCGGCTGGATAGGCCTGTCCTAGCTTCATATGTTTTATAATATAACTTAAGACCAGGACAGGCACAACATACAGTCTCCAGCCAATAATTTATCAATGTGAAACCCATATTTTCATCAATGATAAATTTTCGGCTATGCTGGGAATCGAAGCCGTGACCTGGGCTCAATAAGAAGACACGCCACCAACTGTGCTAAGGTGTCGGACCATTGGTTACTAAATAAAACTTTTAAAAGGCTGGCACCGAAAAATGTTCTTTACTTTGTTTTTACTTTTCTTCAACCATTATTTTCTCAACTTTCAACTATCTTATATATATAATCATTTATATATCTATGTATATAAGAAAGTTGAAAAAAATGAAGAAAAGTAAAAATAAAGTAAAGAAAATTGCTCGGACAAAGTCTTAGAAAACTCATAAAAGCGATATTTTGTAATCAATAAGATTAAATTCCATGAACATAATGTACCCCATGTGACCCCCCACCACTCTAGTTACGACAACTATGAGCATTGGTATTCCCTTTTCCTTTATGACATTTTCTCCTTTCCTTCCCCCTCTAAAGCGGTGTCTCCCTTAGACTCCCTTCTTTTTATACCAAATGATTTCTCTCCCATCTCTTTTTTTCCAAAATTATCTCTTTCTTTAACTATTTTTGAAACATTCTATCCCTCTCGTCCCTCTATCTTTATAATCCTTTATATCTGTGTATTATACACACACACATCAATTATCATGGACTTACATGACTTTCCAACTTTGGGGGACACACATCATTTTTCAAAATTTAGGGGGAGAGTAGGCAGTATTTCAAACTTTAAGAGTATAGGGTAACCTGGTGATCTAGGGGTAGGTGTCAGACCTCTGTGCTAGGGTCCGGGGTTCAATCCTCGGTTCCAGCACAGATTTATCTGATTACCAAACCCTTCTTTCACCTCTGACAAGACGTGTATTAATGACAACTTGTGAATGTGTTGGATGCCAGGCCTCCACCGTGGTTCGGATTCCACGTTAAACTGTAGGTCCTTCATTTCATCTCACAGTCACCCTACCATTACACATTAGCGTAAGTGCGTATAACCCAAAAGAGTAGTAGGACACAGTGCTAATAATTTAGGACAATAAACTCAATTAAATGTTTATATTCATATTCAAAATACTCTGAGTTGAACTAAGTTTTTATTCAAGATTTTAGCTACGCCCCAGATTCAAATAGTTCTAAAGATTTTCTCAATAATTTGTTCAATATTAATTGAAAAATGGTTTAGGCTTAATTAATATGTCTACTTACAATAGTGTTATTCATTTAGTGGTAAATAGTTCATATTTAATTTAAGTGAGAATTGACTTTAGTAAAAACCTTGTTTCTTATTTCATTAGAAAGACTTTCAGGCCAAATGACTTTTGTCGAACTTAACTACATCAATTTTTTTATTCGAAATACATTTTAGGACAAATGACTTTAAATAAATGTTATATGTCTAAGTTTTGTTCGGAAACATTCGCTATGATGTATTGCGATGCCAATAGAGGGCAGCGTATGACCTATTTAGTTAAATAGTATATACTAAAGTTTATAAATACATGTAGTCTTCTTTGGTGTAACTATTTACCAAGCTCTAAAGCAGCGGTTATCAAAGTGTGGGGCGCAACCCCCAAGGGAGAGCGCGAGAAATTGTTATGACATTAAATTATTTATTAACTCGATCTATCCAAGTTCCAGAAAAATATATTTATGTTGGCTGTATTTTTAAGAGAGAAATCTACATGTGTGAAACTGTATTTTAGCTCTGGCGGCTATGAAGGGTAGATACCGTGGGAGATTAAATGTTACCAAAAAGCTGAGAGTTTCTATTTCTTATATTATTCCTAGTTTTAGTAAACTTTGTGTTTAAAAAAATCAACTCAATGACACAAAGTATCAACAATGGTAATATTTAAAGAGCTATAATTGTTATGTGTTGAGTCAGATGAAGAATTTATTTGTATAGAACTGTTTTAATTCAACTGATTTTTAATTTGTATTAGGCTAATTTTCTTATAAAATGTAAAATTATGAGTAGGTATGCATAAGTACACTAAACCAACAAAATGTTTGTATTCAAATCATACATCACTGGAAGGAGAGTGGGGGGTAGAGGGGTCGTTGCGCAACTTCCTCACTTGGATGTAAAGGGGATAACAGAGTAAAATGTTTGATAACCACTGCTATAGAGGATACAGGTCTCACTGGACTTTAGTTCCTTTGATCAGGTAAGAAGCTAGAGAGTGCTAGTATCTTTTCACAATAAAACGCACTCCAGTCAACCACTAGAGAAGTTTGAATAACTAAAGTTTCAGTTTATGGTTTTAACTTTTTAAGTACCATAGTGATTAAAACTAGAGCACCCAACTCACCCTCTCTATATATGGTAGAAAGAGAAAATAATTAATAAAGTACAACAAAAATAACTTATTTATAATATACATACTAACTATCATTTGTATTTGTTTACGATTGTAAAAGCATTTAAACTTGCTTTTTAATTTTTAATATTTTTAATTCTTTCGTCGATCTAGTATGGTCGAGTAATCTAACATTGACGACACGAAGACCTCGCCAATTCTTTGTTGTTATCGCCGTATTGTTGTGACACAATAATATGTTATGATGACTAACAATAAGCGTCTTTCAATAGCACGTGGAGGTAGAGGGGAAAACTTTTAAAACACGCTTTGTGGGCCCCCACCCGAAGCCAAACCTCCCCGTCACTAACAAACTGGTATATACCCCCATTTTCTTACGATGTGGGTAACTCGACTTACACCGCCTGGTCTTGGGGAGCATCGGACAGCTCTGTTCAACAATGACTTAGAAACTCTGTTGGAGAGGGAGGAGAAGGGTGTGTGATGGGTAGGTCCATTAGCTTGGAGTAACACTTTCAAATTTAGAGTTTGTTTCGGTGCCAAAGTTTTGTACCATTTTGTGCCACAAATAAAATGTTTTGTACCCCCACCAATTTTGAGTAATTAGCATATCAAAGTGCTCAATCCAAGTTAATGCAGGAGTACCACTTTAGAATTTTGAGCTTTTGTCATTGACAACGTTTTATACTAGTTTTGTACAACAACCAAAAAGTTTTGTACCTCCACCCATTTTGAGTAGGCCTATTAAACATATCAAAATGGCCTCTCCAAATTAATAGGCGTTTACATCTTTAGAATTTTGAACTTTTTTGATGCCAACGTTTTGTACTTATTTTGTACCACAAAAAAAGTAGTGTATCCCCAACCATTTTGAGTAATTATAATACCAAAGTGGTCACTCAAAGTTAATGCAGGGGTAATACTTTTGAGTATTGAAGTTTTTCGATGCCAACATTTTGTAGTAGTTTTGTACTACAAATAAAAAGTATTTTACTCACATCCATTTTGGGTAGTTATCATAACAACATGGTCACTCAATTAGTGAGGATCACTCCGAATAGCTTATAGGGGCATCCAAATTTCAAAAATTTCTAGGTGAGAAACACTTTATATGGCTTAGGCCTATAAAATAATCTATTTATTTTTTAAAATCAAGGCGAAGACTAATCATAGCTTTTAGAGTGATCAATTTTACAAAAATTGTTGAAGGAGGGCCACTCTAAATAAATTATGATACAAACAAACTGATTTAAAAAAATTTAAGAGTAGGACCACTGTTTAAAACATACATAAGATCAAATATGAATGAGAAACTATTAAATGGCTTTAAACAGAACTATAGCATTGAAAGTAACTATGTTATTTATAATTATAACACCCTCACTCCTCCTTATGAAAATGATTTGGATCCACCCCTGAGGTAGTATATTAATAAAATTATATTTTATAAAACTCGATTAATCTGGAGAGATATTATACGCAAACCAAATTTATGTTACAAAGTTCTACATAATTATTACAAAACATTGGAATTGAAAAAAATTCAAAACTATAAATATATAGCTACCCCTTAATTTTGAGTGGCAGTTTTGATATGATAATTACTCAAAATAGTGGGGAGACAAAACTTATGTTTCTGATACAAAAGGTACAAAACTAGCATACACGTTGGCATCGAAAAAAATTCAAAATTTGAAAGTGGTTTTCCAAGTTAATGCACCTCGTGATGGGGTCTGCATGACTATAGCTTAGGGAGGGCGGATCTCAGGCGTTTGGCAAACGATTCAAACTTGACGCTTGATTTAATCTGGTTAAAAACAACACTGTGGACAATCAGGGACAACGTTAAGTAAAACGAGAGTCAAAGACTATTTACAACATTTTAACTAAACAACGTTGTAATAGACAACGTTATAGCAGGACTTAGCGTTGTTCAATAGGCTGGTTTTTGTTGCAAATGCTGAGACTGTTAAATATTTGAAAATATATTTTATGTAAAGAAACAATTTACCATGCCATAATCTTCTTTTGGGGGAACCACAGTGGTGGTCGTTCGGTCTAGGGTGTTATAATTGACACTTTGTCGTTGTAATCAGGTTGGGGTTCTAATCCTAGCCGAATTTACTGTCGAGTCCAAGACAGTCGGTAGCGCGTGTGCCAATTGAGCTAGAGGTCCCAGGTTGCACATTTCAATCCTCAATGCTCGATTGTATAAAGGTGATCAACTCAGCTCGAGCAAAAACGCGTACTTGCCCTGTATGTTGTATAGTTTCTTTTCTAGCTCACCGCTCAATTTTATACAAATTAGACAAACATTCCCAGTGATATTTGACCTCGATGGCTACTAAGTCACCTGCACATCACCTGGCCAATAGGTCCCAATCTTGGAGCTTGTGTGTACAGTCCCTCACACGAGCATTAGCTTCGAAAGAGCACACATCATGCAATAGACGGGAGGAGAAGCCGGACCACCACAGAAGAAACACAAACGTTCCTTTGAAGCTACAGATGCACTAACACCAGTACTCATGAATATTTTTTTACCACCACCTGCTTTGCCAACACCTGAATCTTCTGCAGCCCTTCGCTTCTGAGCTCAATATAGTTCTGTTTTGTTAACCTTTAAACTGCAGGTCTTGTGATAGTTCGCATTATAGTTACAAAGAGTGGACTCCACACCAATGCCATCATTGAGAATATTAATAGTGATAAGATACCTACGATATGCGGTAAGTATACAGTATTCAGAATACTAAATTACAAAATAATGAACCAGAATTCTAAAATTTGCGCTCGGCTTTGCTAGTTAAAATTAAATTAAAACTTGTTTTATTAATACTGGAGCGTTTAAGGTAGTCTGGGATTGATTGTATAGTAACTGTATGCCATTGAATGAGCAAGAAGATTTGGGGGGGGGGGGGAGGGGGGGGAAGTATTCACCCCACCAGAGGAGAGGAAATGTGTAATCTGGACCGTTTATAATTTAAGTTGGACTAGGACATTTTTAGGGAACCCCTTTTATCCCCTCTCAACCCCCTCCCCTATTTCCCATCACCTGATTTCTAGATTACAAACTTTCCAACTTTAATGGTATGTAGTGAATTTAGATTTTCTCCCGTGCCAAGTAATATCTTTAATTGTTTTAAGAATATGTAAAGTTACTACCATCCCATCCTCCCTCTTTTTTAAATTCCCACATTACCAATTTAAAATTTTAGGACCTAATTGGCTATCTTATATGGTATTGTTTACGAGCCTATCAAGTTTCAATTTTGATCATACCGAAAATAGTGTTGTATATTAGTTGTATACATTTTAAGATCTTTCATTTTCCGGGCTTCTATTTAGAAATTCCATATATTCATTGTTCAGACATCATTTGGCTACCCGTGAAGGTCTATTTACCTACATTCATGGTTTAAGTTTTCAAGCCCTCTCCTCTCGCAAAAAGTGTTTTTTAAATTAATTTTGAAAATTTTAAGGGAACCATTCTCCCTATTGTCTGCTTTTTAATTTTAAATTTTAAGAATTTCCATATCTTTATATTGTTTTAGGTTGTCCATATATCCACCTGACAAATGTCAATCCTCTCCCGGGAGAAGTAGATTTTCCCATTAGCTTTGGGAAATTAAACCACCACAACTCTCCCCCCTCCCCCCAATATCTCTAATGCTCCCTTCTAAATTTCAAATTTCAAGACTTATTTGGAGTTGTACTTCTACTACACCAATTTTTTTTATATTACTACCCCTTTCCTCTCTTCCCCTCATTTCCTGGAGTTCCAATTTTCAGACTTTTATAGTTATTTGTAATACCACACTGAGATGTAGTTTTTTTTTTTCTATTAGTTTTGTAAATTTTGAAGTTCCCCCAAACCCCTTTTCCCAACACATTCTGAAAAATTTTATATTTTAAGATTCATTTGGTTATTTGAAGTTTTCTCTGTACCTGTTGTAATGAAACAGATTTTCATTCCACAATAATTTTAATTAAATAAGGCGGGGGGCAGTGGTTTTGGGTTTGAACATGTAGAGTGCGGTGAATTTTCGAGTTTTATTATAAAAGTGATACTCTTCATACTAGGTGAATTTATACACAACTATTCAAGAAACGAGAAATACGTTAAGACACGTTAACTGTCGTGTAGACCCGCCCCTGGCCTACCCTGGTCTGAACCCGCGGCTCTCCACGAAAATAATTCCAACTTGGGCTCACTTGCGTCTAATATGTCCTACATCTTGGTTCCAATAACAACTATTTCTATTTATGATATTTTCATGAAAATGTTCGTCGACTACTCAAACGAGACGATGATTTTAAATAATTTCCTATATTGTTCTGGTATATGTGAGCGGTTTTTATAACTATTTCGTTTAATTTTAGTTCGTGTTTAGAAGGTTACCTCATTGTTGACAAAATTCAAACGTTCTCTAATTGTTTTTAATTTCGGATATATATTTATTTTAAAAATTATATACATGTTTAATTTTTTATTGATTCAATCATTATAGATGCGATTCATAACTAAATACTATCTAGCTATAAAAATTGGTTACACACACCACTAATCAAGGCTTTGGAAAAGGTATCACAATAGTCTATAATAAAAAGTCTTCAATTATTAGCTTATTTTAAAAATTATTTCCTGGAAGCGCGCCTTCATTTTCGGAGCACCTACGCTACACTAATTAGAAAGAATGTGTAGTAATCTTTAGCCCATATATCACTAGTCACAAACGAACGAGCCGCACGCCCCAACAAATTAAAATGCACATGCGCGCAGATTTACTAGAAGTCCACACAAACATAATTACTATTTACAAGCTGCCTCAAGGGGTCGAGGGATGAGGGGAATTCCCCAAAATATCATGCTGTTCCTTTTGGCATAGCTTAGTGGAATTGTAATTATTTAGCACCATATCTTACTACCCGCTCAGGCTGTATGCTTAAGTATTAATTATGTTAATGGATTAGGAATCAAGAAGGTTGAATTTAGAGGAAGTGAAACCGTATTTGCGTGGAGGTAGAGTGGAAAATAAGGTAGGAAATATAACATACTTGACAAACTACAAATATTATTTAAAAAATAAAATAAAATGGATACTTGAGTTGACGTAAAACAAAATATTTGTGCTGTTAGGTGGTATGACAATAATTATTGTGTGTTTACAATATTACTGGTGAATCGTTATTCTTCTGCAGTACATAGACTAATTGAGACTCTTTAACCTAATGTAGTAAGATAATGCAACCGCTACCTGGAAGGAGTCAACCAACTCGATTCGAATATTTCAACCTACAGAAGAGGAAGGAGAGGGAAAATAATGTTTACACCTCAATCATGTTCGGATTCCACGATAAACTGTAACACCTTCATTTCATCTCACAATCACCCTACCATTACACATTAACGTAAGTGGGTATAACCCGAACGGGTAGTAATACGTGGTGATGATGATGATAATAATAATAATAATAATAATAATATCAAGTCCAAGGTACAGCGCATACATTTTTCTCTAAATGACCGATTTGGTCGCTGAGAGAGTACGGCTGTGTTAAGCACTGACTGATGGGGGGGGGGGGGGGGGGGGGGCAAATAGGGCAGTTTTACCCAGGGTCCCACTTCTTGAGGCCCCCAACCGCACATATATTTCTATATTACAAAAATAAGTTTTCCGCATTCACAATCCACGTGCATTAAAGATTGATTTAAAGTCACTTTTTAAACACAGAAATCAAAGGGGATGGTCCAGGAGGACAGCCACCAATGACAAGAGGGCCCACCCTAGGCTAACTTCACTAAACAAGAGGTAACACATGGTCTACAAGAACATATATGGCACCAGTCTTCTCAGATGTCTGTGTACCCATTTCTTCTTTACTTCTTCCTGCATCCAGTAATTCCACCACCGCGTCCCCTGTCTGCTCCTGGTAGTATTGTATCTGCGGTGGCGGGAGTTGAAGATGGCCAGCAGGTCACCAGCAATTCCTCCTCTAGCTGCTAGAGTGGTCGGCCATCCCTGTGCCAGGGTGATGTAGTATGTGTTGATTCTATGAAGCAATGGTTGTTGTGCTCCTTTCGTAAGTTCCGGGTAGTTTGATGGAGTTTATTGATAAATACCGATATTTGGATATTTTTCCATCGCACACATTTCGTGTCAGTGATTATGTCAAATACTTGGCTTTCCGTAAAAGTGAACATCATACTTGAAAAAGTTCAAAAGATATTTCATATTTTACATTAACGCTGGGACAAAAATGTTGATAAGGATGAAAATAAAAATGAGGAGGAAGTTATTGAAGGAAGCGTTTATGTTTTTATATGCACACAGTTATATTAGTTTTTACGAACATAACATTTCAACACTAGATTAAGTTAATTTTTGTGTGGGAAAGGGGGCCCTCAGAATTCCATTTCCATAGACCCTTAATTCTTTGGGTGGACCGGTAAACTATAAGTAAGATCTAGACCGTAAAAGACTAGGAGTAAAAATGTTTCCTTCTTATCTCTAGTTGTGAGGCACCGGCCTTATTTATCTCTCTAGTCTCTCAACCCACCCTGCGTTCTATGACCTGCCAATAAGTATGGACTTAGCTTTCTCTAAACTTAAAAAATACTTTCTTTTCAACTGTCTGATGGTTAGTGAGTAATTTTAAGTTAATGTTTAGTTTTGACTCTGCTATGAGGTTACCTCTAAAGAGAAGCCAGGGCTGCTTTGGTCTCCAACCTAAGATTGCTCTGAGCTATTATAACAGCCAATTAGTAATCAGTGCTTAGAATTAAACTAAATAATAATAAAAAAATAACATTGCAACAAAACGATCTTTCTAACCTACTATCATTGGTTTGTTTAGCATATAAATACTTGCCGTAATATGTCTATTTTTTGCACCGTCCCACATATGTTAAGGTGCGTCCACATCGCAGCAACATTGTTGGCAACACGTGTTGACAGCACAGTTGTCAACAAAAACGTAAAAAATCAGTTCTAAATATTGGCTACATGTTGACGGTTTCCAGTTATAGAGCGAAATGTTGGTAACATGTTGGCAGCATTGTTGATGTGCATCTACACCGGGGCAACATAGTAAACAGCATTTAGTTTGCTTGGAGTTCCCACCTGAGAAGGTTGTCTTCATTCGCGCTTTGTGAATTTGGTCTTAAAACCACCTGATAATCTTATTTCACCTCTAGAAAGTCCATAGTCGTCACATTTTAGATCCTGTGATAAACCTGACCCAGCATACCTGTGGCGGCTCTGGAGAGAAGGACGAGCCTAATATCGATGTCTAGATGGAGGTACACGCAAATTACATTATTTGCAAGCAGCACATCTTCCTCTCTCAGCATCTTGTACTCAGCTATAGTCTTATATTTTTAGGAGCAAACTTTTAACGGAGATTTTGATAGAAAGTAACTAACATTTTACATTATACAATTTTTTTATTTTATTTATTTACAATGGATAGTATATTATACTTTACTTTTTAGTATAAATACTAATTATTTACTATGGATATATATATGTATAAATGCATGTATGTGTGTTAACATTGCTTTAGTGCAGTGGTTCCTAAACGTTTCTGCTCGCAGACCCCTTTACGGCTTATGAAACATCCATGGATACTCACAACCTTGCTCACATAAATATAGGATGTCCGGATTATTGGTACCCAAAATTAAAAATGTATTTTATAATAGATCCAGGCTAACACAAAAAGCTCACATTAAAAATTATGTACTGTACATTTAATATTACTTTATAAATTACTAGTGTGAAGAATGGTGTTTCTTCTTCGTTTTACATAGTTCTTTAAAGTTGCGAGTGGTTGTAGTGTGACATTCAGTCCGCAACGATATTTAGATTTTGTTGCTGCATAGCATGAAAATTCAGCTTCGCACACTTAAGTTGTTAGGAACTGTAAAAGTTTAAGTACTGCCCATTTAAGCACTTGAGGATATACTTGAAGAAGAATGAGGGAGGTAAATAACAATTTCAAAGCAAACACCAACAAGTATGATTTTGGGCCTAGTGAGAAGTTCGGCAATATTCAAGAAAATATTGCACCGAGAGTGTAAACTGAGGTGGCTCAATTGGAAATAAAAGATATTCAACAGGAGGTTTATTGGTTGGATATTATTATATTGGTCATAACAAAATAAACATATTTGTTAGTCAATTAAAGAAGTTTCATAATATTTTTTAGTCAAAATATCATATTTTTTTAATGAAATAGATTTCAAAGAAGCCATTACAGAAATTAATCCACGGATCCCCTGGGTATTGTTCACGGATTCCTTGGGATCCACGAAGCACAGTTCTGGAACCACTGCACTTAGTATGTTGATTTTGTTTTGTTTTTTGCTTTTAGAAGATATTTTACGGTTGAATTGTGTTGGCCATATAATTCATATTAATGAATAAGAACTAATGTCCGTATTTAAGTATGAAAAGACTAAGTATAGGTCACACAGAGAACACAGAATAAGGTCGATAGTTTAGATATTACAGCAAACAACATACATTTGATAGGGTTAGTGCGTTCAAATATTTAGGAACAATTCTAACTAGCGATAACAATATTAGGTTGGAAATTAGGAAAATAATACATTCGGGAAATGCTTGTTATTACTTGGTCAGTAAGTTGTTGGCGTCTCACCTGCTCTCTTACCTTGAACGACAAAAATTAATTTAAGGTGTTCGAAAACACAGTGCTTAGGAAGATATTTGGTCCAAATTTGATGAAGATAGTGGGGAGTGGAGGAGGCTCATAGTGATGAGCTGCATACCTGTACTCATCACCAGACATTGAAAGGGTTATCAAATCTCTCAGGTTACGGTGGGAAGGTCATGCAGCGTGAATGGGAATATCTGGAACCGCGTTCAAGGTATTGAATGGTAAACCCACTGGGAAGACCTAGACGCAGATGGAGGATAACATTTGGATAGACCTGAGAAACATAGGGTGTAATGAGATAGATTGGATAGAAGTAGCTCAAGAGAGGGATAGGTGGCGTACTTTCGTGAGTGCGGCAATGAACTTTCGAGTTTTTAATGCCGTAGAGTAAGTAAGTAGACTAAGTAGAGTAAGTCTGTGTTTAAATAAAGTCTATGTTTTTATAAATACCTAAACACCATCTACCATCACTTGTGCTATCTATAATCAGATGACAATACTAACAGTGCTTGTGTTACGAAGATACCCAAAGGTTTTAACATAATATTTTAGGCTAAATAATTTTAGGCCAAATGACTATAAGGCCAACTGACTTTAGGTCAACTGCATTTTAGGCTAAATGACTTTTAGTCCAACTGACTTCAGGCCTACTGCCGCGTCTCCCGTCTTACTACCCGTTCGGGTTATACGCACACACGCTAATGTGTAATGGTAGGGTGATTGTGAGATTAAATGGAGGACCTACAGTTTAACGTGGAATCCGAACCACGGTGGAGGCCTGGAATTCCACACATTCACAAGTTGTGATTACTATGCACACTTGTACTTAATTAATTATGATCTTGTCCAAAACATCTTTATTTGTGTGATACAGCCACGTAATGAATTAGATGTCATATACTGTTTCTTAAGTATGTTTTAAGTTGACATAGATAAATAACAAATATTTCCACCTGTAACGCTACTGTCCACAGAAATTTAGCAAAATCAATTTGATAAATAAGGTCATCAATGCATGACGTGTAAAATAAATGAAATCTTGCAAATAAGTAGAACCATTTAAACCAATTAGTCAATTTAATTTTTTATATTGAAAGTGATTTTTCCCTAAAGCAAAAATACTGTGGGGACATGTCTGTCCCCCCTAGAACCCCACCTCGCCCCCCCCCCCCCCCCCCAATCTCGCCAGGCACGCCCATGCCAATGATAAACTAATTGTATTCAAGCAAGAAATTAAAGTTTGGTAATAACTACTACTTAGCAGTTAATACAGACGGCTCGATTCTAAGCCTACTCTTACATCATGCGGCCCTGTTACAAAACAAATCCAGCCCAGTCGCACGCGTGGCTAGCAAAGGTGGAACCTGCGAGCCATGACGTCATGGGAAACCAATTAGCCGTCTTCAAAAGATGCCGCCGCCTCTTTTATCGGGCCGTCAAACTGTCAGCGCGGCAACACACTTTTGAACGCTCTTAAATTAGCTCCAAAAAGAACTAGTCCACTGCCATCTACTTATAGACTTCAAAACACGCGTATTAAAAATGTGAATACTTAAAATTCCATTGATGTTTTGAATTTGAGAGTAGATAGGAATAACAGGAGACCGTGAATTGTGATCATTTATTATTAATATTATTTTGTATATGTACACTAGGGTGTCCCAAGATACAAGGTAAAACATTTTTTTTGCAAAGTCGAATACGCATACCCTCTATTTTTTTTCTATTTCACCTCAGTAACTTAAATAAAATATATTATTGCAATAAGATAACGGTAACCCGTGCCGACTTTACTTCAAACTTGAACGTGAGATCTTGTACGGGGAATACTATGGAAAGATGGTAAAATGTATGTTTCTTTGGTACATAAGACACCATATTAATCAAAGCAGATATTTATTAACATATTACAGTAAAAGAAGCATTACTGAACATATTTTCGTTTCAATGTTTGCTTTTTACAGTCAGGATATATCTTCGTGTGTTCTTGTACGCAACGAAACAAAAATTGTTTTTGTTCCTCCTCAACCGTTATTAGTCCATGAAAGTCCTGCATTAGTTTTACCGCTCTTTCAGCTGTATCGTTCACTGCTCTAAGTACTGATATAGTCTTTTTTGCGTCTAGAAAAGAAGCGTTATTCTCCCATGAAGAGGGACTCTCGTTGAGAAAACTATCATCAATTTTAAGTCTAGAAAACAATGAATGGCTTTTGACTGATATGAAATCATCGATGCTTTTTTCTGTAAAAAAAAAATAACAAGTAACAATTGTCTGATATAAATAAATAACTAAATAAACAATTACAAAATCAATGTATCAAACTCACCATACAATGAACCACAAAGTTCTTCCTTCGATGGAATGTATCTTTTCTCATGAGTCGAGAAATTTTATCTATGTAAATTTGCCACCATTTTTAATCTTGTTTCTTCGTCCACATCATCATCAAAAAGTGCTAATACTGCTATTTCATCAGTCAAATACCATAAATGCTGGAGAAATTTCTGTAAAGCAGCTTTCGAGATATTTTCATTCACATTTTCGTAAGCTTTCAAAGATTTCAAAAAGCACAAATCTTTGTAGGGTGCTTTAACTGCCAAAATGCATTGAAGCCATGGTTTAACATAGATTGTTACAATAAACAAGCAGACATCTAACAGTGCTTTCTTATCCTTGGTGTTTAATTTCAGCTGAGAACTAAATAACGATAGTTTTAGGGAGTAAATCGCTCGGGCCATCCATCTAGCTTGGTGCATGGCACCCGGAGGTCTGATTTTAATTTTTTTTTCTGCATCTCCACCTAAAAATACCATAGAAAGTTCGATCAATTCTCGATAGTCCTCTCTGACCATAACATTTTTAAGTTCATCTCGGTAAAAGTCCAGCAAATTTTCAAGTTCGGGTACGGTTCTGAACAGTTCCACTGTTTCTCTATAGCACTGTATTTTAGTGGTATCGATATTTTTCCAATTCTCTTTGAGCTTTTTAAAGAGTGGAATATCGGGGCTTGTTGCCACTTGTTTAATTTTCACTTCGAATACGGCCTTTAACACCAGTTCGTATACATGATGGCGGCAAGCGAAAAAAAAGCATTTCCCTATCAAATTTTTGCTCGAGGAGCGTACAAGCACCATTAAAACGACCTGTATTCGAAGCCGTAGTATCACAACAGAGAATTTGGACCTTGTTTTCGAGATTCCAATCTAAGATCGCCTTCCAAATAGCCTGCGCCTGTTCTTTGCCTGAGGAATTATCCAGTATCGGCACAGCAATGAGTTGTTCTTTTAGTCCAAATGAAATAACTATAGGCAAGCGTTCTTCTTTCGATTTTCGAGCACTCAAAGCAGGCAACAGTTTGCCATCCCAATGTAAGGTCACTACATCCGGTACCTCGTTTTGAAAATCAATTTTTATGTTTTCCGCACGTTCCTTCCGTTTTTCTGTTCGGATTCGTTGAATTGAAGACTTACTTATCGGAAATTCGTCAATGTTAAATCCAAACGCATCAATAGTAGCTTCAAGAATAAACACAGAATCTCGCATACTTAACTGACACCTGTCTAATGCAGCAACTAACTTTGGAGTAATAAAGTCTTTCCTCAATACTGATTTACTTGTCCCAGGTTCTGAGCTTTCGATCAGTGTTGGGAAATCTTCTGAATCCATATTTTCACTAGAATTCGAAGAGGAATCTTCTTGCAATGGTTCGTATGATGCCGAGGATGTTGAATCGGAAAGATATTTTATTCGCCGATTGTCTTCTTTGACAGCCCTCAGTTGCGCCCTTTCCTCTCTTTTGGCCAGTTTTTTATCCACTCCACCTAAGTGACCGGGACGGCCCGGCTCTCTTTGGCGCTGCAAGAACATCCTATCTTCCTCTATTTTCATTAATTGAAGTGCATCAGCATGTGCAATGTCGAACAAATTGTCTAAATTAATTACAAATTCTTGTTGTCGCCGCTTGAATACGTCTTGTAATTTCTTTGCATTTTTTTGTAAGTCTCTCCAAACTTGATACATATTAACAAGCTTCCTCACACAATTTGGCAACGATTTGGTAGGTATGCGTGCCTTTTCCCAAAATATAATACATTCGCGAATAGCGAGATTTTCACTTTCATTAACACTTAAACTCACTTCTCGAATATTGTAAAACAAAACTGCGAGAACTTGTCCATTAGACGGAAGTTTTGAACCCGTTATTTGATGTCTTATATTACCTATTAAAAATATCACTTTTTTAGAACTACGCAATTCCACTGCCATGTTCTGTTCACTTATTAAAAACTATACAAACATTTACTAACTAAACAACTTGGAATTATAAGCACATTGACACGTAGACGTGCGCTGTCCTGAGTGAACTGGTACTGACACGTTTCACGGGCTGCACAATCTCACTGACGAAGCATTCCAAAACCTTCCTTTATCTTTTTTGTTTTATCTTTACCATTTGCAGCTGTTGGGTGCTCCGCTACAGACAAGTGTCGTCAGCGTTCGCTTGCTCAAGTATACATGTACTGACTGACACGTTTATATGCAAGTCGGCACGGGTTGCCGTAGTTCAAATTACATGAAACTTTATTTACAATTGTTTTGACATAAAAGGAAAAAAATAAGAGGGTATGCGAAAAAAAAAATTAATTCCGTTTTTTTGGGACACCCTAAACACCCATCTCCGTCTTGAGCTAGTATACTAATCCCCTCAATACACCCTATCCCTATCTTAAGCTAGTTCTATCTAGTCCACTTCATTACACCCTATCACTAACTTTAGCTAGTTCTATTCAGTCCACTTCATTACATTATATCCAGGCGCGGATACAGGGGGGGGGGGGGGTCAAAGGGTCAGCTGACCCCCTGTGGTGTTAAGAAAATTAATTTGAAAAATGTATATTTAGAAAGAAAATACCAAAAAATTAAATCATACAAGTTTTTATCTTTATCTTTCCTAGGGATGTGCGAATGTTCTTTTAGTCTCAGGTGAAGCAAAGATTGAAGCATACCAAGAAAGGTTGAAGCTGAAACCAAATACAGTTTTTTTTATCAAATAACACTATTATTAATTTTTAAATTATCTACTAATACTTCTAAATAAAGAGAAAGTTTAGTAGGGAAAAAACACACTATATTATATTATTTTTATGCTGACATATCTGAGTTTATTCCTGCTTGCGTTACACTATCAAGTTAGTGTTAAAATACTTTTTATTGCTGTTATGTGATTATTATAATTTATTTAAATGGGTAGTAATTAGTGATTTTCAAATATTTTCGTTATTTATTGAGGTTTTATTATAACTTCAAAACTTCTCAAGATGCTAAGGTTATAGTGGTTGTCGAAGTGACGAAGTCGAATCGAAGGTGACTTAGGCTTCAACTTTGACTTTGACATTTCGAAGATTTGCACACTCCTACTGAATTCCTAGTGCAGGCTGTTCACCTCATACACCTGTCTTCAACACAAGTAATGGACCGAGTTAAAGAGGGGTGGAGTGTGCTATTTTTAGAAAGACTTACCCCCTTCCAGTGAAAAGTACGCTAATCTGTTTCAAACCAGTCAGAGGTAGCTGGAAATATTTACTTTTAGTATACCGGAGCGATTCGTTTGAGTGGCCTTAGACGTGGAACATTTTACGTGTGTGTTTCGTTTTGTTAATGATGTGCAATAAAGTGTAATTTATAAATATTTCAGTCTCTTTGTGATTATAATGATCTATGATGGTTTTATTTACTCTTAGTAAACTGTGAGTGTGATATTTGTGTTTTATTTTTTGTGGTTATTGTGCTACTCCTATTGTCATTGTGATACTGTGACTTTGATACTTCCTCCTGCTATTCAATTTTGTGATAAATTATTGTCTTTGCTAGTTATGTGATTTGAATGCAAGTATTGATATTATAATGTCAAAAAGAAAGGGACAGACAGATTTATTTTGTTTTTCAAGAAAAAAAATCCTGAATCAACAGGAAACGAAACTGTGGATTTAATTGAAAATAGTGCGTCAGTGAACTTTATTTGTGACTCACCCTCAACCAGTGGATCTAATTCAAATACTAAAATCTCTATAGAAAGTGTAGGACCAGAAAAATTTGATATTGGCAACTTTGTTGGAGCTGAAACTATTTCCGATGACTTAAAATACCACATGCTAGTAGAACCGTGGACTCCACCACTAAGCTACAAGTTCCCTAATGTTGTTCATTCAGGAGGTATTAGACATTTTCAAAGATCATGGCTGGACAAGTTTGTTTGGTTGACGTACAGTGCAGAGGACAATGGTGCTTATTGTATTGCATGTGTACTTTTTGGATCAAAGGAAGGAGGTAGGAGTAGAATATCTCTTGGAAGCTTTGTACGGACTCCGTTTCTAAACTACAAAAAAGGAAATGAAATGCTTTGCGGACATGCCTCCAATGAATATCATAAAACAGCAATTATAATATGTTCTGAATTTAAGAATACATTTGAAAACAGGACACAATCAGTTGAAGTCAGACTAAATTGTGAAGTGAAAAAAGAATTGAAGAAAATCGAGCACGTTTGATACCCATGATAAAGACAGTTATACTATGTGGCCGACAAAACTTTCCCCTAAGAGGTCATCGTGATGATGGAGAGCTTAGCGAAAACGATAGCACAGAAAATGAGGGAAACTTCCGAGCACTTTTAAGATTCCGTATTGATGCGGTGATAGTGATTTAAAGAATCGCATAAAAACAGCACCCAAAAATGCAACATTTATTAGTAAAACAACTCGGAACGAATTAATTGAAGCTTGTGGAGAAGTTATCCTTAGTAAAATTGTTAAGTCTATTAAAGCAGGGCAATTTTTTTCGGTACTAGCAGATGAAACAACGGATGTTGGAACAGTTGAACAGGTGAGTCTTTGTGTTAGATTTCTGGACATACTTTCACTCGAAATTCGAGAAGAATTCTTAGGTTTTGTGGAAGCGAGAAATCTCAGTGGCGAGGCTCTCACAAACTTACTTCTTGAAAAATTAAACAATTTGGGACTTAAAATTGAGAACCTGCGTGGTCAAGGGTACGATGGAGGGTCTAACATGTCTGGTAAAATCAAAGGTGTGCAAGCTCGTATTAGGGAAAAGCAGCCTCTTGCTATATATATGCACTGTGCTTCTCACAAACTAAATCTGTCCATTTCTAAAGCATGTTCTCTAACAAGTGTAAGGAACGCTATTGCTGTGGTCAGTAACGTAACAAATGAAGTAAGAGAATCCAGTAAACGAACAGCTTTAATGAAAGCAAAACTACATGAACAATATCCTGAAGAAACAAAGTGCAAACTCAAAACGCTTTGTGAGACGCGTTGGGTAGAACACACGATGCATTTTTACAATTCTTACATGTTTTTGATGCAGTTGTATGTTTCCTACAAGTATTTGATTCGGAAGCACCATCATCAAAGTCAGCACTTTTACTCACCTCAGTTCTCAGGTTTGACTTTATTATAACTCTGCATATTGTTTCATTTATCTTCAGTCTAACAGTCACGTTGTCTCGTCAGATTCAAAACCCTTCGTTAGACCTGAAAAACTGCTATACTATGGTCGCAAATGTTTTAGAGACATTGAAAGATTATCGGAATAACCCTAATAAATATACAGAGGTCTATAATGAATCGGTGAATTTGGCTGTAAAACATGAAATTGACATCCCTATACCAAGGACCTTTCGGACACAAACTCATGGGCAAAATGTTGCTGCATATAGTCCTGAGGAATATTATAGACTAAATGTTTACCTGCCATTTGTGGACTATCTTATTTCTGAATTGTCAACTAGATTTTCATCAACTGGACATGATAATATTATCACATTATACGGTTTAATACCAGCATTTGCCAACCAAGACAATGAAATTTTATTACAAGCAGCTCAAACATATGCTAATGACCTTCCTGGGACTTCGTCAGAACTTCGTGGAGAGATTGACTTGTGGCAACAACGCTGGAAACATAAATCTAAGGCAGACTGTCCATCTAGTGCGGTTGGCAGCTTAATGCATGCTTCAGATGGTTTTTACCCAAACATTAAAGTTCTTCTCCACATTTTGTCTGTTCTTCCCGTGACTACTTGCACTAGTGAGAGATCATTTTCTACCCTAAGAAGGTTAAAGACATACTTAAAGTCAAATATGGATGAGGAACGATTAAATGGGTTGGCCATGTTAAATATTCATCGAAGCATAGAAGTTCATCCTGATGAAGTTTTGGAGAAATTTGCTCAAAAGAATAAGAGGAAAATGCAATTAATGCATTTATAAAATATGAGGTACGTTTGAACAATGTTTTGTATAGGTTTTATAGTTATTATTATTATTAATTATTACTATTATTATTTATTACTATTATTAGTAGTAGTAGTAGTTATGTTATTTATAATTAGCATGACCCCCCTATGAAAATTTTCTGGATCCGCGTCTGATTATATCCCTATATTTAACTAGCTCTATCCAGTCCCCTATCCCTATCTAGTTCTATCCAGTCCACCTCATTACACCTTATCCCTATCTAGTTCTATCCAGTCCACCTCATTACACCCTATCCCTATCTAGTTCTATCCAGTCCACCTCATTACACCCATCTCCCTCAAGCCCATTCTAATGTTATCCTCCCATCTATATCTAGGTCTTACCAATGGTCTCTTACCATTGAGTTTACCATCCAGTACCCTGAACAAGGTTCTAGAATCTCCCATTCACGCTGCATATTCTGCCCACCATAATATACGAGGCATGATTACTCTAACAATGTATTGTGATGAGTACAGGTTAAGTAACTCATCATTATGTAACCTTCTCCACATCCCAGTATCCTAATCCCTTTTTGTATCAAATATTATTCTAAGCACCTTGTGTTCGAACACCCTAGACTTGTTTTCGTCATATAAGGTAAGATACCACGTTTTACACCCGATAAACAACCGATTATATTATTATTAAATTGTATCTTATTGATAAAATACTCAAAATAAAATCCAAACAAAATTAATGATATCAATTGGAGAAGGACCATTTCTTGTAAATATTTCATATTATTGAATCACAGAGAAAGGGGGATGTATTTGTTTAGGGCTTGATTGTTATATTGAAGTGTTGACATTATCTGCTCTACAGTGGAGCCGACGTTAGTGTCACATTCAACCAACAAGCGCTATAGTCATTACGTGAGTTTGAGAAAAGAACAGTATTCGCTGTCATTGATTTATTGTAGCTCATTAGAGAAGTACACTGGTGGGTTTAATATAAATTAAATTGAACTTTAAAACTAGGAATATCTCGATTGCATTCTGTCCAGTTGAATAGATGGATTAAAAAATGTATTACAAAACTGAAATATTTCAGGATTAGACAAAGGGAAAATATTCCAGTTTAAATGTGACATTTCGCATATTTACTTTTCATCATTGTTTCATCTTTATTTTGTTGAGCTATTTTACCAGTATTATTATTATTATTATTATTATTATTATTATTAGCACCGCGTCTTACTACCCGTTCGGGTTATACGCATATTTTACCAGTACTAGGGACAAAGAGTGGGGCTCCCCTCTCTTTGTTCTACTCGACCTACTGGTGACGGAACCTTTTTTGTATAAGGGGCCAGTTAGAAAAAAAATGGGGGGTTTAAGGGGCTTTGACCCCAAACCCAAAGGGGACCTGAGGACCTTCCCCTGGCAAATGTTGAAAAAATTTATTCATCGAAAGGTTTTCCCCCAGATTTTTTTTTTTTTAAATTTGAAATTTAAAAGCTATTTGGAGTGGTATTTACCTTGATTTTTTTCAGAACTAAATGCCTATTAAAGAAGCTATTTGGAGTTTGATTAATACAAGGCCAGTTTTCGGCTTAGTATTCAAGAATATCAAAGAGTGAGTGCACTAAATAAAAAGAGGGGCAATTTTATTCCAGGCGATGGGGGAGTTTATTCCAGTCGGGAGGAGGGAATTTACATCGGGGAAAGTGCCCCCCTCCCCCGTTGCGGCATCACTGCTCGACCTAGGTTTGTACATTTTTAATAACATTTTTGTCACTTTTACAAAACAAAATACATTTATGCAAATTAATACGTAAACTGAAAACTGTTATGTTACGAACTTGATAAAATAATTAGATTTAAATTGAACTTGATTCACTTTCCATCTATCTTTCCTATAGACTGGGCCCAGGCCCCTGGAAGTCCCGACTCCCGGGCCTGATACTATTATACCAAAATTCCCCCTCCCTCCCCTTACCCATAGCAGTGGACATGGTTAAAAGGTATTTATTGTTTTTATTTTGGTTTAAAAAATATTACTTGATATAAAAAAAACAGGACGCTTTTAAAACAAAAGAGTGCGATGTTAAAACAAGATAACTTTGTTGAGACCCAACTAAATTGGTTCAAAGATCCTCGCTTTTATTTCGCTCCCTACCGTAACTTTACATGGTAGGCCTATTAAAAAAACACAGTCTCCCATTCATCTCTTTGTTTCATAAAGGTCCCGACACATTATAATATGCATTCTAAATATGGTAACTTGCTATTCGTTTTAAATTTGTGTACGTTCTGTTATTCTTGGCACAGCCCTCAAATTAGAGGCTTGTCTTTCAGCCGGCTTGGTTGTTGTTCTGCGGTTAAGAGGGAACATCAAACATTGCCATGCAAAACATAGCCTATTGGTTCTTTTCCAGCCTGTTCCCATGGTTAAGAGGGAACATCAAACATTGCCATGCAAAACATCTTGGTTCTTTTCCAGCCTGTTCCCGTGGTTAAGAGGGAACATAAACATTGCCATGCAAAACATCTTGGTTCTTTTCCAGCCTGTTCCCGTGGTTAAGAGGGAACATCAAACATTGCCATTCAAAACATCTTGGTTCTTTTCCAGCCTGTTCCCGTGGTTAAGAGGGAACATCAAACATTGCCATGAAAAACATCTTGGTTCTTTTCCAGCCTGTTCCCATGGTTAAGAGGGAACCTCAAACATTGCCATGCAAAACATCTTGGTTCTTTTCCAGCCTGTTCCCGTGGTTAAGAGGGAACATCAAACATTGCCATGCAAAAGATCTTGGTTCTTTTCCAGCCTGTTCCCGTGGTTAAGAGGGAACATCAAACATTGCCATGCAAAACATCTTGGTTCTTTTCCAGCCTGTTCCCGTGGTTAAGAGGGAACATCAAACATTGCCATGCAAAACATCTTGGTTCTTTTCCAGCCTGTTCCCGTGGTTAAGAGGGAACATCAAACATTGCCATGAAAAACATCTTGGTTATTTTCCAGCCTGTTCCCGTGGTTAAGAGGGAACACAAACATTGCCATGCAAAACATAGCCTATTGGTTCTTTTCCAGCCTGTTCCCATGGTTAAGAGGGAACATCAAACATTGCCATGCAAAACATCTTGGTTCTTTTCCAGCCTGTTCCCATGGTTAAGAGGTGTATCAAACATTGCCATGCAAAATATCTTGGTTCTTTTCCAGCCTGTTCCCATGGTTAAGAGGTGTATCAAACATTGCCATGCAAAATATCTTGGTTCTTTTCCAGCCTGTTCCCGTGGTTAAGAGGGAACATCAAACATTGCCATGCAAAATATCTTGGTTCTTTTCCAGCCTGTTCCCGTGGTTAAGAGGGAACATCAAACATTGCCATGCAAAATATCTTGGTTCTTTTCCAGCCTGTTCCCGTGGTTAAGAGGGAACATCAAACATTGCCATGCAAAACATCTTGGTTCTTTTCCAGCCTGTTCCCATGGTTAAGAGGTGTATCAAACATTGCCATGCAAAACATATTGGTTCTT
Organism: Timema cristinae; assembly: GCA_039000515.1. Taxonomy (NCBI): domain Eukaryota; kingdom Metazoa; phylum Arthropoda; class Insecta; order Phasmatodea; family Timematidae; genus Timema; species Timema cristinae. Next base: position 52,374,637 of record JBCFYV010000001.1, read on the forward strand.
TTCCAGCCTGTTCCCGTGGTTAAGAGGGAACATCAAACATTGCCATGCAAAACATATTGGTTCTTTTCCAGCTTGTTCCCGTGGTTAAGAGGACAGAGGTTTGATTCTGGTATAGGCCTACTAGTGAGGCGTCTACTTCCTCCAATCCGCTTCGGTGGGCTCGCAGTCTAAGGTGAAGGGGTTATGGTTCAAATCCCGGCTTTGTTTACCTAGGAAAGTTTGTCTCAAATGGTTTCTCACTCGCAAACGTGAGTATATTACCTCTAAAATGCTTCCTTCCTCATCCATACCTTATTGGCGTAGTTATAACATATGTGTATAGACTGAACAGGTAGTAAAACTCGGTGATAAAAATATATCTAAACCTGTGACATTTAAACTACACTGCAAAGAGGATGTAAGCTTAATGTGTTTTACTACTAGTGTACGGAGCATTAATATTCGAATGCGAAAATATTAAAAAGCGGATAGGTAAGGTTTTTTTTTCTATATCGGATACTCCCCTAAACTGGTTTCTGACGTAGTCATAACAGGAACGTGTCTATAATTATATTTTACAAGCGAGGTGATCTAAAAAATTCACCTTTTGCAAAATATATCTATAATTTAATTTTGGTTACATAAGAAGGGTGACGGGGTGGCAAGGGAGGGAGGGGTATGATGAAAAGGGATGCGGTGCTGGTTGAATGGCTAGAGCAAGGCTTTGGAAATATTGAGGAGGGGGGGAAGTATACTGTTGTTATCTAGATTTACCAAGGCACGGACCACGAGGTATATGCACCACCCAAACCGGCCACAGACAAGGTATACACCAAAGCCACAGACAAGTTTACATGGGCCCAGAAACACAAGGCCACATACAAGGTATACACCACCATCACCAGGCCACAGACAAGGTATACA
>JBCFYV010000001.1:52375639-52408737 GCA_039000515.1 Timema cristinae
CGTTAAAGCGCTGCCCAAACTTCTTTAGATATTTGGTTTTTTTCGAAACACTGTGAGGTCGAAGGAAGTCTATCAGTCTTCGCGTGGTGAGCTAATGGACGTGGTTATTATATTTTAATATGTAATTTTGATGGTAATATACCGATTTAATAAATTTTAAAACATTTGTGCGAATTTAATAACCCTTTATCTTCATACAGTACATGTGTGCCGTTTTTTAATTTTGAAAATTTGGCAAAACTATTGTATACTTGTCTGTGTCTCAGGGTGAGCAAAGCATGTACAAACTGTGCTGTGACATTACGTATCACCCACACGCTGTAAATACCTCAAATTGGAATGTATTTCCGTTAATACACGCTCAATGATTGTTCTAGTGAGCGATGAGACAAACTCATAGGTACAGTTTCTACAACTCTGCATAAACTGCAGGCCCGGCCTGTCCATCTAGACTAACCTAGAAGGTCGTCTAGGGCGCAAATAGCCTAGTGGCAACTTACAACAAAATGTACGCTTTTTATGTTTAAAAAAAATTGTCTAAATTAAATAAACTAATACTTATTTCTAAATAAAGAAATAACATTTATATATTTTATCTAATATAAAGAATATTTATATTTTTAAAAGCTTGATTACTAAGTTGTCGACCTCGTTGGTCTTGGGGTTAAAGCGCTTGCCTCACCACCTGATACTCGTGGGTTCAAACCTAGCCGGGGTCGTTTTATGTTCATTAGTCAGACAAAAACACTGGACAGACTAAGACAAAATATTAACCAGGGAAAAATTAATTAATAGCGATTAGTGAATGTGGGGATAGCTGAGTAAGTGGGAAAGTCTTTGAGGTTAGGGAACAACAACATCTTTTATGTTGAAACTATTCGAGAACACGAGTCGGGATGGAAAGAAGAATCAGAGATAGGGGTTAGAAGATAGGTAGAAAAAGGGGGTGGGTTTAGCTATCAACCCCCAACAGGTTGCAGTTTGTGAATATAGATATTAGCAGTTTTGGAACAGCCTGTCGGGAGATAAGTGCATGTTATAAATACTGTGACGTGTGAATTCTCTAAGTTGTGTGAGAATAGTGTGGAGTGTTAATTAGTTATCGTTTAGGTTAAACTGGTTTAATTGTCCTGGATGTTGGTTGTAGCATAACAGTAAAATAGTCCGGAATTACGGATAATCCGAACACAGTTTTCGGAAAACGGGGGAAGGGGGATGCGGGGGGAGAGACTATGTCAAATGAAATTTATCATATTGGTTAACAAAATCAAAGTTAAAAGAGAATTTGTAAGAAACAGTGATGATAAATTATTAATATTTACATGTTGTAGTAAACAAATTATGTTTTCTTATAACTAAAAAAAATGGGTGTGTGTACTTATGTACGCGCGTGAGAAGTTATACTTTTTGGCATCATTAAATAATAATATTTTAATTTATATCAATAAATAATACATACGGATAGTTAACCTCAATTATATTGGAGCACTTGAAAAAGTCTATAAGCATAATTTTTTTTCACTAATATTTGCGAATAGTAAATAATATTAATCAAAATATTCAATTTAAATCACTACTGAATATAATTTATTAGCACATATATAATTCGCACTTGTAGAAACTAAAACACGTGTTGTGTATGTAGAAACTAGAAAATATATATTTTATATATGAAAACAGTGATCAGAGGCGACGAGCGTACCAACATGCGCGACTAACAGAGGTTCTATTTTATTTTGTTGGTAGCTTTTATTTTTCGAGACTTAATGCGCGGTTTAACTTCAACCTGTTACTTTTGTGTTACAGTTATGCGCGCGCATCTTAAAATTTCACTTCATCATTTTTTCATATCGCGCCTAAAGAAGTATAACTTCAAAAATAATTACAATAGGCCTACGAGTAGTGGCAAAAGATATACTGTAAATGTAAATTTTATAAAACTCATTCAACTGTAATTTAAAATTTGTAAAAATACTCCCGTCTACACCCAGACCCTTCCTTCCATGTTCTCCCACTTTATCTGAACAGGCTTCGATCTTAATTAGTTCGTTTTAACGCGGTTCTACTCTATTCAAATAATTTATACATTATATTGTCATAAGACTCAATCAAATAATGTATTTTTTTAGCACTGCGCCTTACTATCCATTCGGATTTTGATATATTGAAAGAGTTTTTGATTTAGGTTCCAAATGTTGCCTTCAACCTACCACGAAGAGGTTGATAAATTCTTCTCCTCTATCCTTAATTTGTTGAAGATGATCGACAAAAAAAAAGGTAATATGTATGTTTTTAGAATGGGTTTCGACATGCATCGCAGCAATCGAGAAACTATTTTTTTTAAATCAAGAAAAACAATAACAGGCTTTTACTAAGGTTTGAACTATGTTTGTTTGGAAGATTATTTAACTATGGATTTATTATTTTTAGCCAAATATGACGATACTCTGCCAGATGAGAAATCTAAGTTCTTGTCTATATCTGAGGGTTTTATATTTAGTCTAGTCTTTGTGGACAACCACTCTCCATATTTTATTAATTCCTTTAACTCCCGGTGTGGATAATAACAAAGTTTTGATTGCTTGTTGAAGTTTCTGTGATGGGTGAGTTTCAGGTGATACAGCCACCCACCCCTCACATTTCTGCGAGTGAGCGAAAAAGAGTCAACCAATTTTGCCGGAAAGGTACTTTCAAACTTTGTGCTTTCATCTATTTATTTATTTAAGGTATTTAACGGGCACTTTCCGAACCATCTGATTATATCAGCACATTAGAATTTCTATGAGCGAGAGTGAAAAGGCCTACAATTTTACCGGTAAAACTATTTTCACATATCTTATAGGGTTATTTTATATGCTACAGCCAACATGGGTTCGACGGCTTTACTTCCCCTCCGAAGGAAGTTGTGCTACGGATTTTTATCGCTCTGTGAGTACCCGTTGGCCTCAGTACTAGCTTTCAAACGAGGCGATAAAAGTGTGTCTACCTCAGAAGTTTTTTAAACTTCAGATGGTTCAAGAAGATATTTAGAGGGTGTTTCTATATGGTTATTAGTAGCAAAGATATGGAATGAATAGGGGGAAAAAAAAATTGAGTGTTACCAATGAATCAAGAATATCTTAAAAATTAATCTTGATTAAAATTAGTTTAACTTTTTTGAAACGTTGGGATTTGTTCTTAACCCACTCTAAAGTATCATCAAGACAGCCTCGTGTTGTGGAATGTGTTTCCCATTATGTCAAGTATATTAGGATCTAATACAACCATATGTAGGATCAACTTCCAAGTAGACTACAATCTAATAGATACATTGTAGGGGTGACCTGGTGGTCTAGGGGTAAGGTGTTGGACTTCTGTGCTGGCGGCCGGGGTTCAATCCTCGGTCCCGGCACAGATTTATCTGATTTCCAAACCGTTCCTTCACCTCTGACAAGACATCTTGTGAATGTGTGGAATGCCAGACCTCCACCGTGGTTCGGATTCCACGTTAAACTGTAGGTCCTTCATTTCATCTCACAATCCCCTACCATTACACATTAGCGTAAGTGCGTATAACTCGAACGGGTAGTAAGACGCGGTGATAATAATAATAATAATAATAATAATAATAATAATAATAATACATTGTAGGCTCAGGCTCTGTCGGGTGTTATTCTGATAATTTCAAGTGTACGGCGATTAATACCTCAAAATGTAGACCTACTATTTAGGTGTTCTCTGAGAGTTCTAAGTGTACGGCACTAATATCTCTAAATGTAGACCCACTCTTGAATGTTTTGATATTCCAAGTATACGACGATCTATTACATCCACATATAGTTTCAGCCTCACACTAATCAATGATAAATTATCCTAGAATTTTTAACGATTCTGCGTAAGCCAAAGCTAATCGCTTTGGCACACTAAATAAAAATTCCCGGGTCATACTTTTCTGTTTAGGTTACATTTCTCAACATGTATTTAATTGGTAACTTTTTATCGGTCATAATCCTCGCCAAAAACTATATGACTAGTATAGGCCTAGGTTCAATATCATATACTGTACATCTGACTTATGCCCTTTTCTCCCGGAACCACCAGTTGACTATTTGATGCCCGTAAATACATCTGTAAAAGTTTACTAGGGCGTTAATCCTTGGCAAGACATAAAAACAGGTATTAAAATAAATTTCCCCAGGGTTGTGATGTATCCCTTAACTAGATCTAACTGCTTTGTTCCAGTATTTTTTTAATGAATCGCTATCATTTAGAATGCATGGTGTCATTTCGAACGGAATATGAATTAAGGGCTCTGGAGACTACGAATAATACGTTATATGCTCGTATCAGGGCCTCAACGAGGATTTGGGGTTTCCCCCTAAAGATTATTAATATTAATGTGTATCTTTATTCCTCCATAAAGCCTAGAGAAGTAGCTTATTGAATCCTTTAAATAAATCATAGCAACTACAACACCAATTTTGTATATGTAAAACAAAAATTAAAATGACAGATATATATATATTTAGCTCTCAAGTTGAGGGACTTCACCACAAATCACCGCATGTAGAACATTAATCTCCTTCCCCAAAATAAATGTCTGGGTCCGTGTAACCCTACATTAAGACTCAATAAAAGCTTCACTGTAGCATCTAAAACAAAACGGTTAGACGCAATATACAGACTTTCCCACTCCTTGATTAAATTGGAGACATTACACTTAAAATTAGAAAGATATTAATTTGTGAAATGAACATTGTTGCATACAAATAATGGGGAAAAGGAGCATAACATTCCACCAGAGAGCATAAATGAAATAATATACACTGTTACAGAAACAATGAGATAAGGGGACCATCTAGGGCCACCAACGTGTATAGCAATCAACTGTAAACATTTCCGTAAGTTGTACTTTTAAAATAATTGCCTGGACATAGGAACAACATTAATTTAATAAAATGTTCTTTCGAATAGAAGTAGTCTATTAACTTTGCAATGGTAAACTATTGATTGTCTTAAAGAGTTGCAAAGATATGACAAAATTAGGAAATGTCTGCTAATGAAAGTGACCCTAAAAGACATTTTCAAGGGAAAATGAGTGACATCATTTTGTTTATGTTAAACAATGCCTGGATATGATTTTTTAATTAAAATCACTAGAAATGGTTTTGATAAAATCAATTTTGTTTTGCCCCAGAGTAAGCTACCATAGTTGGATATATGATATAGTTTCAAAAATACTTCTTAGGAAAGCTAATACAAACCAGAGATAATAAGTTTTAGCCTGTTCGGTAACATTGTTTCGGCTCTAGTCCTAGTAACAGACAGGCAGGCAGGCGGGTAGACAGATAGACAGACGGAATAGTAAAAAAAACACTTTTCAGAATCAATGGTCATGAAACTTCCACATCCATTCAAATCTATAATTCAATTTTTTTGACGATCACAATACTTTCTCTCTCAAAAGGATTTGAGAAAATAGAAACAACAAAAAGGGTTGAGTTACAAATGTTGGATTAAAAATAATTTGATTCACACTAATGAGCACGCGGTCTAAGCATCAAAATCATTTAGTCCGGTTTACCAGTGACGGGGAGGTCGGGGTTTGAACCTCGATCAGGTGTGCCGAATATAGTTTCTTCCTAAATTTATTCACAGTCCATACACACAAATGCGGGAGCATCATAGTTCCTACTCCATTTGCGTGGTTAAATGCGCGTACTCGGACGGATAGAGGAGAGACGCGAAGGGAAAAAAACTCCTTGATTTTCTCAGCCCTTGGGATGCTGGAATTAGGATAGTTTTAGAAAATATCCACGTAGTTTTATGGATAAAACGCGTGGGGGAGAGGGTCGGGGAAGTAAATCAATTGATAAATATTAAATAGCTGAGCAAATTGGAAAAATATTCTCAAAACCGAGTAATTAATTAATATTAGCACCGCGTCTTACTATCCGTTCGGGTTATACGCACCAAAACTTAGTACATAGTTAGAAAGGCTGATTAGAGGATTAAGTCAATATACCTTAATATTAGCTTGCTAGTGATAAGTAGAGACATCATTTGGCTAACTAGAGCTAGTGTGGAAGGCTACGTGAGTAGTGATTAAAATTTTACGGTAAATCTAGAGTAGGAAATTATTCGCAGTGGTGGAAATGAAAGTTATCGACTCCGTAGCTCTGTTACAACTACGATGTTACCCCTTCCTCATTCGCATAACATAAACACAACAATAGTGTAAATAAGTAACACAACAATAGTGTAAATAAGTAACACAACTCACAGCGTTGAGATTTAAATAATCCCTTCGTAAGCATCAAGAAACTCCTTTACATGTTAGTATCGTATTAAAATAACATTTCTTCCACTAAAGATATAAATAAAACTATGCAAACGGTATTAAAACACATGTCTGATAACAATAGATAAAAAACGTATCTTTAAAGAACAACAATGACAGATAACTACTGTATAAGAACAACTGATTAAGTATTGTTTTAATGCCCCACACACAAGACGATGTTTTCGTAATTAAATCAAGAGATAAACTTACAGCTAAACAATAATAGCAACTATTACGAAACAACCACCTAACTAGCTACTACGAAATATAATATTCACATTCACACGGTCATTGTTTATATCCATGTTATGCGAATTGTTATTGTTATCAACAAAAATAAAAAATAAATCCATTCAAAAAATTGTTTGTGTACGAAACAATTAAAAGCTTAATGTATATTTTGAAACAATCCAGCAGATTTTTTTTAAAGTGCCTATAACTATAGCCTAAAACACATCTATACTTATAAAATAACATGTCCTGATTGACTGACTGACTGATTCATCATCGCCGAGCGCAAACTATCAAGGCTACAAGCATGAAATTCAGACTGTATATTCATTTTGTTATGTAGGCACCCACTAAGAAAGGATTTTAGAAAATTCCACCCCAAAGGGGTCAAAATAGGGGATGATAATATGTATGATAATATGTATGAAAGTCCGTCATTTTGAAAGTTACATAAACAAAATTTTGTATTTCGGCTATTGACGTAAAACAAATAAATACGTGTTTCAGGAATTTTGGAAATTTTATTTAATAAGGGATGAAAAAGGGGGTGAAAATTTGTATCGGACTTGCATTATTTTTGATCTGAGGTCAAGTTATGGTCATTAACGTAACGTAATATTTTTAATTAATCTGTAAATACATAGGTATATTTTCGTATTTGTATATAATCAACTTCCACGCGAGCAAAGCCACGGGCAACAGCTATCTAGTTTAAATATAAATCACTTAAGTTTTACCTCAAACTAATTTTCTAAACGAAAATATTTCGTTTTGCTTTTGTTTAAAAGACAAGAAAAAAAAACTACTTGTTTACCTTCTGCGCATGCGTCTGATATGATATATCGTTGAAAACTAGGACTCGTGGCAAATACCGAGCTACGCAAAAGTAATGCTGACAATTACTTGTTTATCTAATAATCACCGTGTAAATTAGTCATTAGCATGATAATAGTTGACCTGTTTGAAATTCATAACTTAAATAAATACGTAAACATATTTCGTGTAAAGGGACATAATCTTACCTGAAAAGCACGTGGCATGATGAGCAGCCGTCTTTAAAAAATAACTTTAAAAATACATTTAAAAAAATCAAAATAAAGATGAGTTGATCTAACGTAAAGTCGGATGACACTTCGCTTCATTCACTCGCGTCCTAAGAATGAAGGACACTTGTTTGCTTGTCCTACTCGGAGAACACACTAGCTAGGACTCCTACTGTCGGGCTGTTCTGGCCTAACATCGTCACCACCCTCCCCTTTTGGCCACCCAAATTAGAGTGTTGGTTGATTGTGGTGGGGGAAAGCAAAGGGAGAAAGAAAGACAGGTAAGGGAATAAAAAAAATAAAGATACGAGGGAAGGAACCTTCAGGTGAGGACTTCTTATCCCTTCCTTTTCTACCTCCTCCGGTAACAGCTGCTTCAGCTCGCCTCCCCTTTCCCTTTTCCCGTTACCCCCCGCGCCATCACACTCGTAGCGGCGGTGAACATCAAAGAGACGCGTTGTTTACATAATAGTGGTCTCTAAGCTAGAAAGGCCCGCCCCCTTATCGCTCTTTCTTTCTCACTCTCCTGATTCTATCTGAATACTACGGGGATGCACGAATACTTATCTCCACAAGTGGTGAGGAATTGAGCTAGGCATCGTACGAACAGCAAGAACAAACTTATGTCATATTATGTATGCTATTATTCTTCCGAAATAAAAGTTAGGCCTGTCATAATTCCCTAAACAGTGGAATTATGCCTATAGCTGTAGTCCATATTATGTATATTAAAACTAAAGACTTAGATAGTGATTGATAATAAAGATGAATGAGAAAGAATAGGCTAAAAAGTTAAATTAAAGCAAAGTGATAATTAATGCGTTAAAACATTTTAAAATGAGAATCAAAGCATTAAATAAAAACATATACAATGAGATGAGTCAAAGGGGGTAAGCTAATAGAGTAGATTACATTTATATGATTGGCATTATTTAAAAGTAAACCTGCAAGTCAAAAATATAACAAAACAATGTGTGTAACATGGTAATAACAATTAGAATGAAAGTGGGATTAATTAAAAATAAATAAACTAAATATAAACAATTGATACAGTTTTAAAAAAGAGTGAAATATAAAGCAGATAAGAGCATACGTAAGGTGACCTGGTGGTCTAGGGGTAAGGTGTCAGACTTCTATGCTGGCGGCCGGGGTTCAATCCTCGGTCCCGGCAAAGATTTATCTGAGTACCAAACCCTTCCTTCACCTCTGACAAGACATCTTGTGAATGTGAGGAATGCCAGGTCTCCACCGTGGTTCGGATTCCACGTTAAACTGTAGGTCCTTCATTTCATCTCACAATCACCCTACCATTACACATTAGCGTAAGTGCGTATAACCCGAACGGGTAGTAAGACGCGGTGCTAATAATAATAATAATAATAATAATAGCATAAGTAAAATAATTTCATGAGATATAACGTGATTGAAAAACGTAGTTAAGAGATGGTCATATAATAGTAATTGATATAAGTAGAACAAAGTAGCAGAATAATAAATGAAAAGGTTAAATTTAAATCATTAACATAGAGTGAGATTAAATAGTTGAAAAAGGTAAAATTGGGTGATATGATATACTGAGAATAGACAATTATTTAAATTAAGGTGACTGATCACATAAAACATTAATGAATAAGTTAAAGGGGTAAAATAGTTCAAACCGTTAAAAACAAAAGTGGAAGAGTTAAAATAAACTAATATAATGGAGGCTAAATTGATTAGAAACCTTTTAAATTTACAAGAGATTATAAAGAAACTCGTATAAACAGGTATCTAAGTCTTGTCTAGAAGGATTTTACGTCCCTTACTCCTTTAGCAGTGTTCCTGTGTTGATGTTGGTTTCAGGAACTCTAATTTTCCGACATGTTTCGGTGCTAATATCAGCGCACCATAATCATGAAGCTGAAATTAAAATTAAAGGACTTGCTATAAAGTAATGAAAAAATAGAACGTTAAGACTGAGAAAGGGAAAACCAAAAAACTATAACAAGTAAAGTGACATAATTTGAAACAAACAGACTTACTTCGGTAGGTGTTGAGACACGATGTGTAACGAACTAGGATGTAGACTGACAGGTGTAGAGTGAGGCAGAGATATATAAAGTAGAAGCATTGTAGCCAACCTAATTGGAGATGCAGTTGAATAAATGAGTGTAAAAATGTTGGTTGAAGACAGAGCGAGAAAAGTCCGTACATGTATAAACAGATAATGGAGAAACAATGGATGGGATTAAGGAGGAGAAATTGGTTCAAATCTTCTCGGCACCGGCTCGGATGGGTCATTTAACTACGATAGTAGTTAGAGCGGTCGGATAGAACAGGCTGGGATTGGTGGGATTTGGTCACGTGACCACGCCTCCTTCTCTGTGATTGGCTGCTCCCCTCCTTCCCCCACCCCTCCTTCCGCTGCCCTACTTTCCTCTGATTGGCTGTTGGTTTTCCCCTCCCCTACAAACCCTGGACATGTTTTTTTATTAATTATCGTAAATTAATTATTGTTAATTATTAGGATAGAGGTGTTGTAGTTTTTTTATTTATTGCTGGCATACGCCGGACATGTTGGTTGTTAATTAATTGGTAGGATAGAGGCGGTGTTGGAGTTTTTATTCATCGTTTTGAACCTCTAGCTATTGCTGTCTTATGTTGAATGAGCATTGGTTCCATCGTCACAAGGCCTGAACCTCTCCTGGCGGCCTTTTAATTATTAATTAATTAATTTATGCTAATTAAGGATCGAGGTGTTGGAGTTTTAGAGCGTTGTGGGAGCATGAGACAAGAGGCACCAACCTCTCACTATGACTGTCAATGATATAATGAACATTGGCTCTATGACGTACTCACCTCCAACAGTGGCAATCAGCCTTTCACTTTTCCCTCCCCACCCCTCCCCCCAGAGCCGGGGTTGTTCATCCTGGTTTTCCCCCTCCCCCGGTCATTCCTCCTCCTTCGCCACCCTGACGCCAGCCTGCCGGGACGACAAGTGACATCGATAACCTTGGGTTTTCCCAATGACGTAATCATCGCAACCCTGGCGCCGGGCTGGCGGGCAGACAGGTTGGGACAAGAATAGATAGTGACCTCAGCAACCTGGGTGTTTCCAATGACGTAATCATTGCGTGTTATGTCGCAACTCTAGCATATCTAATTATGCACAATCAGGGGCCTCGTTATCCACAGTTAGGGGCCACTACCCCTGTCACAAGTCTACTAAAATTGTTTGTTTGGTAGCGTCTGTCGAAATACCTGGAAATGTACCTCCACCCGCAGCTCTCGGACGGGACAACCTGGGTTTTTTCCTATGCCGTAATCATTGCGTGTTATGTCACAACTCTAGCTGACACATGCACAATCAGGGGCCTCGGAATCCACAGTTAGGGGCCGCTATTCCCCCGTCACAAGTATACTAAAATTGGTTGTTTGGTAGCGTCTGTCGAAATGCCTGGAAATGTTCCTCCACCCGCAGCTCTCGGACCGGACAACCTGAGTTTTTTCCTATGACGTAATCATCGCGTGTTATGTCCCAACCCTGGCGCCAGTATGTCGGCCCGACAAGACAAGAATAGATATTAAGGTCATTGCCTCGGGCATCTGGTTTTCCCGGGTGCCAATATGTCGGCCCAGAATAGATATCGAGGACATTGCCCGGGGCAACAGGGTTTTTCCCTGGCGCCTGTATGTCGGGCAGACAAGACAAGAATATATATTGAGGTCATTGCCCCGGGCAACGGGGGTTTTCCCTGGCGTCAGCTTGACGGCTCACGAGACAAGAATAGATCTTGACCTCAACAACCTTGGGGTTTTCCAAATGACGTAATCATTGCGTGTTATGTCGCAACCCTGACGCCGGGCTGGCGGGCAGACAAGACAAGTTGAGACTGGCGTCAGGTTGTCGGGCAGGCAAGACAAGAATAGATATTGAGGTCATTGCCTCGGGCAACGGGGGTTCTCCCTGGCGTCAGCTTGACGGCTCACGAGACAAGAATAGATCGTGACCTCAACAACCTTGGGTTTTCCCAATGACGTAATCATCGCGTGTTATGTCGCAACCCTGGCGCCGGGCCGGCGGGCAGACAAGACAAGTTGGGACAAGATTAGATATCGACCCGGGCAGCGGGTTTTCCCTGGCGCCAGGTAGTCGGGCAGACAAGAATAGATATTGAGGTCATTGACCCTGGCAGTGGGTTTTCCCTGGCGCCAGGTTGGCGGGCAGACAAGACATGTTGAGACAAGATTAGATATTGACCCGGGGCATCGGGTTGTCGGGCAGACAAGACAAGTTGGGACTCGTAAATAAAACACAGATGTTACAAATATATATTTATTTATTAAACATCCCAATTATACATTTTTACAGGAATGACGCATATATTCGTTCATACGTTTTTCTACAGTGTCTCTTAGATGCGTTAGTAAAATTGTTTTTAGTTCACAATCCAACATGTAATAGTCCAAACCGATGACTTGACGTGTATAGTAAGTAGCACTGATAAGATCCAGGTTTTTGATGTGCGTTTCCACCGTAGGTTGTTCTAGGTCGATGACATCCGTCGATTCTGTTAGCGTGTCGCATACATCCACGACGAGTGTGTCGATCAAATTGTTGCAATAGTGGGCGACGGGTGTCGACCACATGTCCCGTCGGTCGACGGCGACGTCGATGAGGTCCCACACCTCACAAAGACGCGCCCAGCTAGGTGCTAGATAGGCGACCCGTTTGATTCCGGCGTCTTGTTTCTCGTTGATGACGACCATACGGTCACCGCACATACGTCTCAGAGAGATTTTGTGATTAGTCAGGCTAATCTTCTGAGGAGGTTGAGTGTTGGTGAAAAACTTTGATATGACCGACTTGTAGGTGCTCAGTTCTTGCCATTCTGTACGGTTAAACACGGCGCAGTTCCCTCCACATTTTTCTAGTTGGACATAGGGCGTAAAGTTGTTCTTGACACTCATGCCGACGATGACTCGCTTGGCGTCGACTCCATCCAGCGGGAACAATGTGTTGAAAATACTGGTGACGGCGAGTGGTTTCGCAGGCTTTGCTTTGCTACCGCAAACGTCTTGACCTTCCATGATGCTCAGTGGTTATGGCCGCCACACCGCCGGGACGCCCTTTTTATAGGCGCACGCCGTCTGGACACGGCCTCTTGAAGGGCGACATGCCCCTACAGTCTTGAAAAATCTATTGTAATATCTCACCACCTTAGCGTCGTTGGCTGTATGATTGGTGGGCGAGAATAGGTTTTGGAAAGTTTTCAGCGGAATGTTCTGGGCGCGATAGAGAAGGTACATGAGACAGTAATGGCCGCAAACGTCTGATGCGATGCTTTGAAGTTGTAGCTTACTATGGGACGTGCGAAAAGTGTTTTTGCGTATAAATGCCAGATGTGACTTTATACGCGGTGGAAAACCATAACTGTCAAAGTATTCTCCCACGCCGTTCTTGTCGATAAAGATGGCGACCCAATGCGTCCCAGGTTTGGTGTGCGGATCGGTGTTGATGACTAGAGCGGCAGGTCGAGCTATTCTTGCGGGTAGTTGATCAGCAGGGAAAACACCCGACCGTACAGAACGGAACCACTGACTTGTTTTCAGCGCACGTCTTATGGTGTGCGTGTCCATCTTCAATCATCCAGTCTCGAAGTCCCCAGACGATAGAGGCAGAGCAGAAATTCCATACAGAACTATGTGCCATGCACATGGTGCGACCCAATTTAAGTGTTTTCAGTGACGAATAACCTCTGTCGTACAGATCTACGATGGGTGTAGACGTGTATTTGACTAGAAACTTTTTCTTTTCTGACCCCTTGACGTAGACGGTTTCTGCACGCGCTGTGGCACGGGAGATGAGGGATTCGAGCAGGCTGTAATCCACATCACCGTAATCCCAGGTGATACCGTGCAGATTGTTGACTATATAGTCGGCTTTCTTTCGGGCATCGGTGGAAAGTTCTTCGATAGCGTATGGAGGTTTTAACACCCAGTGTTGAATTAATGTGCCGCATACAGATAAAACACTCAGTTCCTTGACGATAAACTCGTTGTTGTCGTCGATGAAGCTCTGGAAATCCACAATGACGTCCATAGCTTAAATGAAGGGGGTAAGGGGCGGGAAGCCGTTTATATTAACTTCCATAATCGGCCACAACGTTTCTGTCCTTGTCAATGGTGATGATGTTGGCAAACTCCCCGTACACGATACAGTTGACGGTTTCGGTGAGAGCTCGGGTGAAGCTCACTTCGATGCTCAGAGAACCGTGTCTCGTCAAATTCCAATGTGATGTCATGTGGGCGGACAGATTAGGCGTGAGATCGAAAGCCATGAGATGATATCCCTTGGGGAAGGCTTCTCGTGTGATGTCGCTACCCTCGTTCATGAAATGGATACCCGTTCCAGAAAACAGCGTGTGGTAGGACATGACATAGTGTCCGTTTGAAAAATCGGGCTGTAACGGTTTCGACGGTACTTGTTCCCCGTCCACGTACAGCGAGAAATGGTTCATGCCGTAGGTTTGAAAGTTGAACGGGTTCTTGGTGGCGTCTCCGTTGAACGCTGCGTTTGACACAAATCCCACGATGCACCGTTTGGGTAACTGGCCGGTGAATACGTTGTCCAGTGATTTCCCTTGCACGGCCGTAGGAATAGTGAGTGTTTTTACTTCCACACGGGTGATGGGATACTTTGCGGGACTGACATTTAATGCTTTGGCGTGTGCCAACAGTATAGAAGGTGCTACTTTGACACGCCTCACTAGAAGGCCGGCTTCAACGATGTGAACCTTAAAGTGAGGGAGTTCAGGGACCGCCATAAGACTAAACCCGTCTCTGGAACGGACCAACCGGACTCGGAGTTCGGCGCCGTTCAAAAGGTATTTCTCTTGGTTAAACACGTCACCGTGTAGATACCCCAAAAGATCCACCGTCTTACTTTTTGTGGTGAGACTGCGACGGGCCTCAAATCCCTTGTTGTTGGCGTTAGCCTCCTCAAAGGTTCCGGGGGTGTCTGCGAACCACAGACCGCAAGTCAAATGCGTTCATTTGGCTTCGCTGTTGTAATTGAGCAGCGTCTCAATGTACGCTCTATAGGCATACGTGTTGCTGGGCGGTGATACTAGTTTTTGGTTTAAAAACACGTCCACCTGCGTGAATAGAGAATGCAGCCAATTGTTGATGGGAGCGATCTGATCCACCTCTGTGAAAGCGCCACCATCGGGTTTCATGATGGCCGCCCGGAGATAGAGCATAGTCTGTGAAAGATCGATATAGAACTCGCCTTGTCCGGTAACGGTAAATTCGATGGGTGAATCATCGGTGAGGGAAGAGACAGGTTTGTACTGGAGCCATTGCCCGCTTTCAAGACTGGTTTGAGTGGGTGGCACGGAAAAGAGATCGAGTTCACTGCTGGCACACTCGCAGGACTGGGGGTGTAGAAACGACATTTTAACTGAAAATATCTTTAGCTTCTTTCTTGATCTTTTTACGTCTGGGGACGACCTTAGAATGACGTCGTTGCTTCTTACGACGCCCTTTATAGCCTGAGCCGGTCATCAGCGTGTTGATCTTCTGTTCAGCCTTGCGTTTCAAATTTGTTCCAGCCTCGCCGACACGTTGCCGTAGGGCCTCTTTGAAAGGACGCCCTTGATTGGCAACGTCGGAGAGCACGTCGATACCCGTATGAAGCGCCTGTTTTCCGATGGCTTTAGCGCCACTTCTCAGCAACGGTACGACGCTTTTGAAAAGACCACTGAAAAAACTTCCTATCCCATGCCCTCTTTGATAGGGAACACCGTGGTAGATCGAAGATATTCCTGTTCCAGCCTGGTTGAGGTAGTATCTTTGGTAGGGACAGTTCATGTTGAGCAGCGTCGAAAATGAAGTTTCACGCACACTTTTCCAAACTCGAATGGTACAGGTTCACCCGTGTCGGTTCTTATATTGATTTCCAAGCTTTCAATTTCCCTTCTCAGCACCGGCATGTAGTGCAACGGGTCGTAGCTAACTGTCTTATGTATGCCGTAGAGATAGTTTACGTTGTTGATACCGACGATACGTAACAGAGGTGCCACAATGTCACCCACGGGCTGAGGCTCGACGATATCCGTGTATATGTACATTTGCGAGGGAAGGCCTAGTAGAATGTTGGCGGCGTACGGAGACTTTGGTACTTTTATCAGATTAGTCTTAGGATCGAAACCGAGCTGCAGACTTAGTTGGCTTGATAGAGTCAACAGCTGTATATTTGGTGAAGAAGAGATAACTTCCACTTTTTTGTTGGGGTTTGTGTACTTGAATACAACTCCGGAATCCCCTTTAAAAGCCTCTACTTCGTTTAGAGCCTTGATCAATTCGTGGATAGTGCTGTAGTTTCCAGCAGGGATATGATCCTTGAATATTTGTTCCACGCCGTTAGCGTCCACCCAGTTGTACCATACAATATTTTGGCCTTCGGGTACGGTGGTGAAAGAACAGGGATATTGAAATTCAGCCAGAGCGACTTCCCACCGCCCTTCGAGTGTAAGACGGTAAGGAAGTTGCGTGGTGAAATTCGTGAGGGTATTTTTCGGGAAATATCCCATAGAGCTGTCGCTCGGCAAAGTGATGTAAAATTGGTCCTTCATGGTAGTGTGCTGACGTAACTGGCGGGAATCCAGGAATTAAACTTGGCGGGGTAACCTTTCCACTGCACGTACACTTTCTTTCTGGCGCCTTTACCTTGACACGTAGTATTTTATCAACTTTAAAAGTTTCAGGGAGACGTACGCGTTGCAATTCAGGTTCGTAAAACGTCCCCTCCACTTCTTCGCCGTCAAGATCGGTGAGTCTGTAGACGACAGGTTGTCGCAACACGACACTACTGACTTTGAAAATCTCTTCGCTCCAATTGCTTTCGTAGCCCTTTTCAAACAGCATTTTGGATTTGCTAATACGCACCGTGTCACCGACTTTTATTTTAGGCTTCGCGCTTGGACGCCTTTTGCCGTACAGATTATCTCTGACTTGAAGCACGTTAGTTTCTGAAACGGCGGCGGGCGCCATCTTGATGCTGGAATGCTTGGACCCGTTGTAAGCGTCGACTAGGGCTTGGAGGACGTCCACATACCGATACGTGTTATTTTTGGTAAAGTAACGCCACATGCGTCCTTTCAGAGTTCTATTGAACCGTTCCACGATGCTTGCCTTCACGTCTGGATTATGAGTGGTGTAGTAATGCACGCCTTCTTGCTTGAGAAATTTCCGGACTAGCCGTGCCGTGAACTCTGTCCCCTTGTCCGTCTGTATACTTAGAGGTTTACGACCGCTTTGCTTGAAAATGTCCCGAAAGGCGGCTCTCACGACGCTCCCCGTCTTGGATGGAAGCGTCCTCGCCCAGGCCATCTTACTAAACACGTCGATGACGGTGAGCAAGTACACTGCACCGTCGTTGTATTTTCTGAGACTTCTCATATCGTTGAGATCGGCTTGCCAGAGATCGTCAATGTTTGACACCACGTACTTGTTGCGTGGAAATTTTTTTAGCACAGGTTTGTGGAAGGTATAAGCGTCCTGCGCACGAAGCCATTCTCGTACTTTTTCGGGATCTTTTTTGGACGCCTTTATGAGCGACGCCACCCCTGCAAACCCTGCAGGATGAGAAGGGTCGTAGTAGATGTCGGCTAGACGTTCCATTAAGCTCTGAATGGCAGCCACCGGTTTTCGTCCACTCTCTTCAGTTTCTTCTTCTTTGGGCGTTGCGACGGTGTAAGTGGTTGTGGTACGGGCGTCGGATCTCTAATGGGCGCCAAACGTTTCGGGTTCACAATAAATTCTTTTGGAACGTTTATATTTTGCAGCGCCGTGAGAAACTCTCGCCACCCTGACGGTTCGCTGTGTTTTCTTGCTCTGACCAGATCGTTGACTAAATCCACAATATTGGATCCACGAAGAGGCGTATCTTGAATACTCACTTCTCCGTTTGAGTCCCAAGAGATGCCGCCTCGGGCCTTAATATGTTCTAGTAAAAGTTCAGCTTTTTTACGTGCCTGTGCTGGTACAGTATTAAGTACAGTTGGGATGGGAAGTACAGACACTTCAGGGGTGGTAGTGGTGGAGGTTTCAGATGGCGGTGGGTGTTGATTAAAGTGTAGATATCGCTGTAGCACTTGTTGGTATAAAGTCCATTTAGACTTGTCGTCAAGTTTTGAAGCGAGGATTTTTTCCATTTCCTTGTCCAACGCGGAGACCACTAGATTTGTTGCCGAAGCCGTTTGTTGGTGGTGTTGCTCGTAACGGTGTAATGTTTCCGGGGACACCAATATCATCTTTTTCGTGTGTTCCATTATTTACTTGTTGAATAAGGAACCGAGGACCCCGCTGATTAAAGGGGCTAAAAGTAAGGGCAAGAACGCTCCTCCTTTCTGAACGAGTAGTCGTCTCTTCTTCTTCCAGCACTCTCCTCGTTTGACCAGCTTGCGCAACACCTGCTTGTGAGCACGTAACTTTGTCTTCTGCGCATTTTTCAGCGGTACCCGTCCTTTTAAAGTGTTGTAGGCACACTCGCAAACAGAGTCAACCAGTTTCTTGTCGGCTGTTTTCATCAAGGCGACACGTTGCTGAGGGTTCATGCGATACATCGCACGTAGCAGAGGTGCCTGCTTCAGCACTTTGGGACTCATGGTTATGAAATTATCTGTAAGCGGGAAGTGTCGGTGTTTTTATAGCTTTTGCGCGGTAGATACACGCAGCAGCCGACATTTGTGCGGGTTCTATATCTGAACCATTCTGGTGTACCTTGTTTGAAATCTAGCAATATATAGCCGTGAGGCGTACTTGTAGCATCGGTGTAAGCCTCTTGTAAAACACGGGGATTTTCAGGACAGACTTGTCGTGCAAAGTGTTGAATCTGAGCTTTATCCCTTGGATTTTTAAAAAGCACGATATAATGTGCGTTTAAGGAAATGTCTCTTTGGCCCCTTGCCCTGATGGAATATATTTTGTGTAAGGTACATGACGCTAATATTTTGATGGTGGCATCCTTTGGTGAAAAGATCGACGACCACTTCGTTGGCTTCACGCATCAGGTCGTCCAGGATAATCAGCTGTGGAGAGTCATTACAGACGTCATCCATTTCCGGCAAACCCTTACAGAATATGACGTGGGGACTTGTCCCGTCTTGTTCGAATCCCGGTTGCCATAAAGCATAATACCATGTGATTTTATCAAATTTAACGTCACACATTGTGTCCAAGTGACGGATAAAGTCTGCTACAAAATGTGACTTTCCACAGCCGGACGGGCCGCTTATGATGGCCGAAAATGGATGTTTCAACTTGTCCATAATGTTTGAGACTGAGCTTATAAGCTATATGAGCTTGTATTTATAGGATAGGAGGGAGGTGCGGGTGTAGACGTTAAAACACATACATTACAATTTTTACAATATTTATTTACAATCAGGAAAAAAGTATACACACAGTGTAAAGTATACTGTGAATATTTACAATATATATAATTGTTTGTATAAACATAGCTGGTTTTGTTTACACACAGTGAAAAGTATACTGTGAATATTTACAATATAGGGGGAATAGTGGCCTCGGTACTAAAAGAAAATAAATATATATGTGAATAGATTTAAAATAAAAATATATACAATCAGTCTATCATATTTGACTGAAAAAAAATATATACAAACAATGTATTAGATTTAAAATAAAAATATATACAATCAGTTTATCAGAAAAAAAATATATACAAACAATGTATTAGATTTAAAATAAATATATATATACAAACATTTGGCTAGAATTAAAATATATACAAGTAACTAATTGACTAGAAAAAATCAGGTAGGCAGAGGACTGTACTGGCAAATAAAAAAATATAAAAAAGTAACCCGGGTGCATAAAAAAAATATAAAAAAATATGCTTGTTTTCATGCAGAAAAAAAATATGAAAAAAATTTCAAATCTTTGAAAAATGGTATGTCAGTGGAACTGTCTAGAGTGAAAGAAAAAAAAGATGATTATTCAGCCCGTCTAAATGATCACCTTTTATTCGTGGTGAGCGCGTTTACAAGGACTCTGATACCCAAGTCGGGCCGTCATACTGGCGCCAGGGTTGGGACATAACACGCGATGATTACGTCATAGGAAAAAACTCAGGTTGTCCGGTCCGAGAGCTGCGGGTGGAGGAACATTTCCAGGCATTTCGACAGACGCTACCAAACAACCAATTTTAGTATACTTGTGACGGGGGGATAGCGGCCCCTAACTGTGGATTCCGAGGCCCCTGATTGTGCATGTGTCAGCTAGAGTTGTGACATAACACGCAATGATTACGGCATAGGAAAAAACCCAGGTTGTCCCGTCCGAGAGCTGCGGGTGGAGGTACATTTCCAGGTATTTCGACAGACGCTACCAAACAAACAATTTTAGTAGACTTGTGACAGGGGTAGTGGCCCCTAACTGTGGATAACGAGGCCCCTGATTGTGCATAATTAGAGATGCTAGAGTTGCGACATAACACGCAATGATTACGTCATTGGAAACACCCAGGTTGCTGAGGTCACTATCTATTCTTGTCCCAACCTGTCTGCCCGCCAGCCCGGCGCCAGGGTTGCGATGATTACGTCATTGGGAAAACCCAAGGTTATCGATGTCACTTATCGTCCCGGCAGGCTGGCGTCAGGGTGGCGAAGGAGGAGGAATGACCGGGGGAGGGGGAAAACCAGGATGAACAACCCCGGCTCTGGGGGGAGGGGTGGGGAGGGAAAAGTGAAAGGCTGATTGCCACTGTTGGAGGTGAGTACGTCATAGAGCCAATGTTCATTATATCATTGACAGTCATAGTGAGAGGTTGGTGCCTCTTGTCTCATGCTCCCACAACGCTCTAAAACTCCAACACCTCGATCCTTAATTAGCATAAATTAATTAATTAATAATTAAAAGGCCGCCAGGAGAGGTTCAGGCCTTGTGACGATGGAACCAATGCTCATTCAACATAAGACAGCAATAGCTAGAGGTTCAAAACGATGAATAAAAACTCCAACACCGCCTCTATCCTACCAATTAATTAACAACCAACATGTCCGGCGTATGCCAGCAATAAATAAAAAAACTACAACACCTCTATCCTAATAATTAACAATAATTAATTTACGATAATTAATAAAAAAAAACATGTCCAGGGTTTGTAGGGGAGGGGGAAAACCAACAGCCAATCAGAGGAAAGTAGGGCAGCGGAAGGAGGGGTGGGGGAAGGAGGGGAGCAGCCAATCACAGAGAAGGAGGCGTGGTCACGTGACCAAATCCCACCAATCCCAGCCTGTTCTATCCGACCGCTCTAACTACTTACGATGGAGGGTAGAGCTGAAAAAAAATGGATTAAAGAATTTTAGTGTGCTTAGGTAAACGTTTAATAGTGTTAATTAAAATTTGATTGGACGATTGAAGTTGTTCATTAAGAATGAGTTTTTCCTGAAGAATAGCTTCATGAATAATAAAAAAAAAATCTCTGCAGTGTTTAACTTGGTTCCTTTGTGAGCGAAATATAGGGGTTTGAGACATTGTTCGATAGGTCTTGGTTGGTGGTTTGAATATTTGAGGTGTTCGGCAAATTTTGATTTGGTTCTATTATATTTGAAATCCGAAATGTGTTCTTTATTACGTATTCTAAAGTTTCTACCAATTTAACCAATGTAAATGCTGTTGCATTCACAAGTAAGTTGATAAATGCCATTCTTCTTATAAATTATCACATGAGTTTAAGTTGCTGTTGGTGAGGTTCTTCTTAATATTATTATTGGTTATGAAAGCAATATTTGGGATTGTGTTTTTTAATAATGTTGGTTATGCGATATGTTTCAGGACCAATGTAGTTGAATTTGAGCCATTTCCTCCGTTCAGTGGTGTTATTGTTATCATTGGAGAAATTATCCGAATGAAGTTTCTTTTTTTGGTTTTGTAAAATCGTATAGATGGTAGAATGGGAATATCCATTGTTTGTTGCAATATGTTGCGAATTTAGCCTCCATTATATTAGTTTATTTTAACTCTTCCACTTTTGTTTTTAACTGGTTTGAACTATTTTACCCCCCTTTAACTTATTCATTAATCAGTCACCTTAATTTAAATAATTGTCTATTCTCAGTATATCATATCACCCAATTTTACCTTTTTCAACTACTTAATCTCACTCTATGTTAATGATTTAAATTTAACCTTTTAATTTATTATTCTGCTACTTTGTTCTACTTATATCAATTACTATTATATGACCATCTCTTAACTACGTTTTTCAATCACGTTATATCTCATGAAATTCTTTTACTTATGCTCTTATCTGCTTTATATTTCACTCTTTTTTAAAACTGTATCAATTGTTTATATTTAGTTTATTTATTTTTAATTAATCCCACTTTCATTCTAATTGTTATTACCATGTTACACACATTCTTTTGTTATATTTTTGACTTGCAGTTTTACTTTTAAATATTGACAACCATATATATGTAATTCACTCTATTAGCTTACCCCATTTGACTCATCTTATTGTATATGTTTTTATTTAATGCTTTGATTCTCATTGTAAAATGTTTTAACGCATTAATTATCACTTTGCTTTAATTTAACTTTTTAGCCTATTCTTTCTCATTCATCTTTATTATTAATCACTAGCTAAGTCTTTAGTTTTAATATATTATACACTTCTTACGGAAGAATATTTTCTAAAATGTCATATTACGTATGCTATTATTCTTCCGAAATAAAAGCACGATAACAAATTAAATAATGTAGGCCTACTACAGGTGACACCATGATTTTAACCATACATTAAAGGGACTGGTTGTCTCATTTTGCCAAACATACCTGAAAAAGAAAAGCAGGATCAGCAAACACAAATTAATATATCAATGTAAAGCCTACCAGGGTTTCTAGAGAGATATGTGTTGCTGTAACGTTACTAAGTTATAAGAGGGACTGGCTGAGAAGCTTCCAAGGATCAATTCTGATGAGCATCGTTTATCTGAGCAGCAGGGCTTTGGGACAACTGTGGGACTCTCCTGGGTCTACCTACCACATAGTCCTCTAGTTTCTGGGTGAAAGTCTCCTCTAGTCTCTGGGTGAAAGTCTCCTCTAGTCTCTGGGTGAAAGTCTCCTCTAGTCTCTGGGTGAAAGTCTCCTCTAGTCTCTGGGTGAAAGTCTCCTCTAGTCTCTGGGTGAAAGTCTCCTCTAGTCTCTGGGTGAAAGTCTCCTCTAGTCTCTGGGTGAAAGTCTCCTCTAGTCTCTGGGTGAAAGTCTTCCATGGACCACTGGTAGTCCACATCTCTATCATCTGAGCAGGGCTTTGGGACAACTGTGGGAAACTCCTAGGTGTATCATATAGTCCTCTAGTCTCTGGGTGAAAGTCTCCTCTAGTCTCTGGGTGAAAGTCTCCTCTAGTCTCTGTGTGAAAGTCTCCCATGGACCACTGGTAGTCCACATCTCTATCATCTGAGCAGGGCTTTGGGACAACTGTGGGAAACTCCTAGGTTTATCATATAGTCCTCTAGTCTTTGGGTGAAAGTCTCCTCTAGTCTCTGGGTGAAAGTCTCCTCTAGTCTCTGGGTGAAAGTCTCCTCTAGTCTCTGGGTGAAAGTCTCCTCTAGTCTCTGGGTGAAAGTCTTCCATGGACCACTGGTAGTCCACATCTCTATCATCTGAGCAGGGCTTTGGGACAACTGTGGGAAACTCCTAGGTTTATCATATAGTCCTCTAGTCTCTGGGTGAAAGTCTCCTCTAGTCTCTGGGTGAAAGTCTCCTCTAGTCTCTGGGTGAAAGTCTCCTCTAGTCTCTGGGTGAAAGTCTTCCATGGACCACTGGTAGTCCACATCTCTATCATCTGAGCAGGGCTTTGGGACAACTGTGGGAAACTCCTAGGTTTATCATATAGTCCTCTAGTCTCTGGGTGAAAGTCTCCTCTAGTCTCTGGGTGAAAGTCTCCTCTAATCTCTGTGTGAAAGTCTCCCATGGACCACTGGTAGTCCACATCTCTATCATCTGAGCAGGGCTTTGGGACAACTGTGGGAAACTCCTAGGTTTATCATATAGTCCTCTAGTCTCTGGGTGAAAGTCTTCCATGGACCACTGGTAGTCCACATCTCTATCATCTGAGCAGGGCTTTGGGACAACTGTGGGAAACTCCTAGGTTTATCATATAGTCCTCTAGTCTCTGGGTGAAAGTCTCCCATGGATCACTGGTAGTCCACATCTCTATCATCTGAGCAAGGCTTTGGGACAACTGTGGTGACTTGGCCTGTGCAATCTTCCTGAAATAATCCTTGATACAAGGTACATTAAGTTCTCAATGCAGAGTCCTATTGAATACGTCTAAGTTTTATACCATTATAAAAGTGTCGTGGCAGATATTCCGGATGGAAATCAAAATTCTCAAAAAATGAAAACTCTTCCCAGCCATCGCTTTCAGCAAATTTGTACAAAAACTAAGTAAGCTAGGGTGTCACATAAACAAATGGCATGCCAAATTTGAAGAGTTTCAATCTAAATATTGGCAACACTGACCAGTCGAATTAGGAGGAATACAGCAGGCAGAAGTTAACATATTGTTTTCCACATATGACGCTCTAATTCTTAAAAAAACCTTTCAGTATGAAAGCATCAGTCTGGTCTTGTCCAGCTTACCAATGACGTGGAAATCGAGGTTTAAATCCTGGTCATGTGTATTGAATCTGTTTTTCTTAAATGACTCCCTATTTTCCCTTTACGCAAATGCGAGCACAATTTCCTCTAAACTCTACCTTTCTCATGCAATAGTACTGTAGTGGGGTTTGCGCCTGCCGAAAATATTGTTGTTGAGAATTAGCTCGCAAAGCCAACGGTCGTGGAGTCGATTCCCGTGTCTAGGTTGTCATTTTTCCCTTAATTGAAATGGATTCAACTATAATGGCAAATACTGTGGATAACCATCACATATCAGTTTGTGGTACACATGAATTAATATTTCCATTTTAAGTTGGAATTAAAAAAAATTCATTAAAAAGTGAAATGAACTAATTTTCAACGACGTTTGACGTGAAATGTTGAAGATGTGAGATCAAAATAAATGCATATGGACATAGATAGATCTAGACTTCATTGAACAATTACAATATATATTTTTTTAACAGGGTCACAAGAAAAATCCTTAAGATGATTAAGGACTTCTTCAGTGATTTTGAAGATTTAGAACTGGTATTCCCCCCAAAAATTATTTCAGTGTGGCTGTAACATATGTGCTTTTAAACAAGAGGTACTCTCAATGTGAGGTGGAAATGAACGCGGGTGAATGCAGTGTTTTTACTGTTTTTATAGAAACACTTTTTGGCCAAAATAAATAAGATGTTGCTTCGCTAAAACATGAGAGTTTAGTAATTTTCTTCACATGGTGATATCAACAATTGTTAAAGATCTGTCATGAGCATGGTGGCATTAAATGAGAAACTTTTTAAATGAAGAGAACAAGTTGTTATTTAATTCCAGTACACCGTTGACAGATATTCAAGAAATCCTGAGATTACTGGATTACTGGATAATTATTTGATTCATTTGGGTCAACAACATGTTTTGCTATAAAAACTGCAAAAATACTTACCTGTTCTCGTGTACTGGTAGACCTAGGCAAAGGAATGCAGGGTGGTATCTAAAATTTGAGAGCGGTGTGAGGGTGCTACCTGCTCTCTCAGCCAAATATATCAGTTACATTTTAAACGCTAGGTTATTTTCAAAGCAACTTAAAGGTTTTTTGAACATTTATTTGAGATTTTTTGTGTTAAAAATATAATAGAACTCCAAAAAGATTTTAATTTTGTCGTTGAGGAGGAAATCAAATATTAATAATTATTAATAATAGTTCCGGGAGGAGTTTAAACTCCCAAAAATCCTCCTAACCCACAGTACGACACTGTAAGAATGAGACGATGGTAAACAAAACTTATATTCCTAGATTAATCATACCACAAAATCGTACCTAGCTTCTGATTTAGTCTAATATAGTTTTGAAAATAGCAAAAATAATCGGTGATCAGCATACTACCCTTAAAGAAAATTGTTTCCGAAAAACACTCTTTCAGTGTTTTTTATCATATTAAAAAGACTCCCTAGATATCCTTAAAAAACAAGTTGTAATGGATATTTTAAAATAATAATCGAATTTTCATCAATTAGTCCTCATTGATCTATCTTCTCTAATGGATACAGGATTAAAATCCTGATTTCACCAAGAGGTATGACCAAATAACATCTAAATATAATGTTTAAAGGAAATGTGTATCTACTGTAGTCAGTGGTACAACCAGGGGTTTGGTAAATAGGACAGTTGCACCACCCCCTTTCCTCCAAGACCTCAAACTCATTTTCAAAAACCTTCCGGCAGAGAATCACTCCAAATAACTTCTTGAGCATCCATTTAAAAAAAAAGTCTTAGGGGAGACTACTTTAAATAGCTTGTTACACTCTAATACGGGTGGTCCCTCGTTGGAAGTCATTTGTTACATTACGTGTCTTGGCGAGCGTTAATAGTCGCATACTAACCCCCACGTTGTGTCGCCATTTGTTATATTACGTTTCTTCAGCCCCTCGTTGGAATGCTATTTGTTACACTTCGTAATATTTTTGATTATAAATGCCCCACGTTGTGTCGCTATTTGCTATATTACATAACAGAGTCATTTCGTAAATCATTATTTCTATTACGCAACTATGTGCTTTACTTATAATGCCTCGTTCCTTATCATTAGACTTTAATAAATGATAATATATCACATAAAGTTTGATATCTGTTTATTCTTTAAATTGAAATCATTTTGTTATTAATATTTTCTAATCGAAACCCGATCATGTCGAGGGCCTATCAACTTATAATCACTGATCGCTTAAATCACGTCCATTCAAGACCACGACCGATTGCACAGTGAAAATACGGAGTTTCAAAAAGTCACATATATCTGAGTTCAATAGAAGCTTCTCGAAGGAATCTTTCTAACGGTAAATTACACACCTAAAAACCCAGAACAAAAATACCTATTGCGTTTGGAAGCTTCTCGACGAGAAAATACTTTAAAAGATCTTAACTTGTCTGTATTACGTTAAAAGACATTAACATTTCTTAAGTTTAACTCCAGTAGATGCTGCCATCTTACCACGAGGCGCGAACTAGTAAATAATTTAGAGGAAGGCGTGATTTAAGCGCCACGTAATATACTATATAATTTAAATGAAATAAGACGTTTATAAAATTAGGACGATATTCTTGTCAATGCTTTCACATACTTTTCAGGGGCAAATCAATTACATTACAATACCCCCCAAAGTGTATCTGAAAGTAGAGACCTAGTCGTATACTTTTTGATACGCTTTGCTAAAAAAATTTAAAAGACGAGAAAAGACGACATGATCATTTTTCTTACACCCTGTGTAAGTTTTACAAATTTTACAAAAGTTTCACTATTTTGAAACATCCTGTATAGTTTCACAAAATTTACTTAAAGTTCAATATTTTTAAACATCCTGTATAGAATTAACAAAATTGCATCAAGTTCAATATTTTGAAGTGGAAGTTATATGAATTAAGCATTAAAATAAAGTTTATCAGTTATAATTAGGATTAACTAAAATAAGATAATCTAAGTAAAACATTTAGTATAATTATGATTAAATGAAATAAAATATCTAAGAAAGATGTCAGCCTAATTATAATTAACTGACATAACATAGTCTAAGTTTATTATATTAAGAAAATTTAATTTAATTGTCTCAAATCGAAGTGTCTTTTAATTAATTTTATCCAAGCAATTTGCATTTCCTTTATGTCTTGTCTTTTTTTAATTCTATGCAATCTTCTTTAAATAATTGTTGCACTTCGTTTCATGATCCTTCACGGATCCACTTTTGTGATTTTTTTTCACACACTTAACAAAGGCTCTTAACACTTTGTTACACTTACTCTTAAAAGTCTCTTGGCCAAACTTGCTATATGATCACAAACATTTACAACTTTATGTACCAAATAGTCAACTAAAATTTGCTATATGAGCACCACATTTGCTGAAAATAGCTTAACTTAACATAAAAAATTAAAATAAACATAATTAACTAGTAAAACATATAAGTACATTGTTTAAATCATAGAAATGGCAATATCATATACATACATTGTCTAACAACAGAAAATTATTATTATCATACAGTATCATTGATTTAATTAGGATGACACTTAAGATTCGGATGGACATCTCGAGGTTTGGCAAATCTCTACTCCAAGTAGTACCATGTGCTAACACCTCACTGGAGCTGCGCTGCTGTAGCTAGGGCAGTAACCACACCAACCCCTCTCGCCCCTCTAATACTCTCCCTTCCCCTTTCGGAGTGTCATTACTCCGGGCCGCCAACACCACCCCTAATCCTTTCAACTTTGTTGCTTACTACAAAACCAAAGAAAAGCTATCATGATGATTCTCTCTAAGGCAGCGGTATATAAACTACGGCCCACGGGCCGCTTGAGGGCCGCACGCAATTGTAAAATTGTTGTGATTTTACTAACAAAAATGTCAAATTAAATAGATAATCAGTGCATGTTTTTAGACTTTTGAACAAGTGAGCAAGCTCAATTATAATGTTCCAGGTGTAAGAGCAAATCAAATGAGTTCCAGTTTGATTTAATCAATCTTCAAGCAGACTTTTAAGAATATGAAACTAACTGAATTGTATGCATCACTTGTAGAGAAAAGTTTGGTAATTTGAAAACGTTTGCCAGAAAGATGTTTGTGTTATTTTCTTCTACCTATATTTGTGAACAGACTTTCTCATGCATGAATATTAACGAAGCAAAGAACAGGTCTTTCTTAATATACTCAAATCAACAAAGTGTTTTGCCAATTAAGACGAACAAGCTGAATCCTGACTTCGACAAACTCGTGCAGGATTTTGGACAGTTGCATACATTCCATTAACGATAGCAATTTGAGTAGTTATTAATCAACATTTGGTAGGCTAAGTATCAACATGAGTACATGACATATTTAGTTTTATTTGTTATGACATTAGATTTTATTTGCTACTTTTTTGTATCAAAGCTATATGGTTATATGACTAATATATGCAATTTTGCGTGAAAATAAAGTTCATTATTTAGTTAATTTAGATTTTTGTTACATGCGGCCAGCTAGAGACCTCACAGATGTCCATGTGGTCCTCGGGAGAAAATTTGCCCAGCTCTGCTCTGCTCTGCTATACACACTAACGCTAAAGTCACGATATTATCGTAGTAATAACAATAATTTAAAAAGGAAGTTGCGTGTGTATCCCTAGTTTAGCCAGTATCAAATTAAAGTTCGTATACTCGAACATATTTTAGAATTGAAACCGTACGTTAAGTAATCACTTTTAGTATTTGTAGATGTTAAAAGAGGGAGGAGGGGGGAATTTTGAAATTGTAAAATGGACTACTTCAAATATATATTTTGTAAAAAGAATAAGCAATAATCTGACAATACTTTAGCTACTTTTCATTCAAACTGTTTCAAAAACATGAAATAAAACCGATAGTTCAAAACAATAGGTTTATTATTTAGCACCGCGTCTTACTAGCCGTTCGGTTTATACGCTTGAAGTACTAATTACGCTAATGGATTGGGAATTGTGAAGGTTGAATTAGAGGAAGTGAACCCACATTTGCGTGGAGGGAGAGTGGAAAACAATTTAGGAAAAGCCACCCTCAGTTCACACCGACCGAGATTCGAACCTCAATCTCCCCGTCCTTGGCGGTCGAGCTCAACACGACTAGCGCGTTAGCCAACTACGCCACCGAGGCAGGTATACTGTTGATCAATACTAGATTAAGTAATTCAACTTTTAAAAAAAATAGCATTCATCTTGGATAAATTTAAAATGAGCATACTGAAACATTGTTTATAGACTAAAAAAAATTTACTATTTTAAACAAACGTATTTTTTCTTCAGATTCCATAGTAAAAACATAATTTGTTTGTTACTTCTCTCCTCAACTGGTAAATTTTCAACCTGTGATTAAATGAGCAATGATGGAGGAAAGAATAGAAGGTACCAAAGACCCTGGCAAAAGTTGTTTAAATAATGAAGCAATAGTTGGCATTATAGTAACATATTTCAACTATACTTTATTGTTAGAAAACTTACCATAGAATGTTTAAAATAACTATTATTATTATGATGTTTTAACTACGTGTCGACCCATAAGAGGCCTTTTACGTAAAAACACTATAATTAAAGTAACTCAAAACTAATTATATGAAATGAAATAAAATAAAAAAGACAGTAAATGCAAGTTCATTGAGAGGGCATGGCTTGGTGAGAGTGAAGGAGAAATAATGGATGATAAATTAAATGAAGTGTGAAAAAGTTAAACACGAAAGTCATATCCTCCAACGAAGGAACGTAGACCCCCTCCATCCACACCAGTGATCAAGGTCATGAAGTTCTTAGGGGAGAGTAAGGGGTGGGGACGTACACTCACTGGCATACTTGTTTTGTTCTCCTTTGGGGACCATGTAAATTTATACACTAATACATTAGACAAGTTGTCCTATACAGAGGCCTATTATATAAAATTCAGTGACATAGTCTAAGGATAATGTCTGATAGAGAATGTTATATCAATTGTTTTATGACCAAATTGTTTATGCATTCAGGAAATGGCCGTTTGTTTGCGTGGACCAGAGTCCTTATTTAACTCACTTCCCCACTATCTAGAAGGTTGAATTTAGTACACAGCTTCCACTAGTGGGACATTTTAATTTATTAAATCTTGACATTTCATAAATAAAGCTTTTAACAACAACAAAAAATTATTTGTCTCTTTGTCTAGTCTCTCCTTTTTCACCCCCTCCATCCCCATAGTGTCGAGTTACTAGTCTAATGCATTATAATTTGACTGTCTTGTATGTAGAAAATCCTCTTACTTGTCAGAGCAAAATGCTTAATTTTGAACTATCATTTTGTATTTAAAGTTTTATTTATTTTTAAATAAAATTATAAATCTTGTATTAAAGTAGATATTAAATTGCCTTTTTTTTAGTGCAATCATTCATATTCCGTTTACAAGTTAAATTGAATGAAAAAACTTATGTTATTTTTAGGTTTTTTTTCGTGGGGTAGAGTAGACAAAATCAACCTCATATTAAAGTAGGTATCCATCCGAATCTTAAATAAACAAAACCTGTTAAATTTAGTGTCATTATAGAAATAGCTTAAAATGTTAACAAAAGTAACCTACTCACTTTTATTATCATGTGAGCTACTAAATACTTATTGGGACTATGTCTTAAAATAAAATGGCAAATGCAAGCAAACATTATAGCTGTGGTGTCAGTAAACTTCGGCGCAAATGTTGAAAATAACATCCACCTCCGCCCCCAATCTGTATTCGTAATCACATCCATGAAATTCACATAATATTCGGGGATATATTTAGATTTAATGACAAAATAACCCTAAAATTAATTTATTACATACTATTTTATATAATTAACCTATTCCATATAATGTTTGTATAATTTTAGTCGATTAACCGAACGTGTGGGGCATATTGGAAATAATATTGTTAGATTTGTTGTCTTTTTTTTTTGTCAAACATTTATAATTAAAATACAATATCCTTTATAAATGACCCACAAACCATCATTTATATCTTCCGTGTTGGTTACCAAGGTAGTTGAGAGAAAGTGATCCTGCATTAATTAGCGCATAGAGAGGATGGCAAACCACTGATAAATCACATGTGATAAGCCCCTCTAATTCACCCGGACGAGATTCGAACCTCGACCTCACCGACAACAGCGATAGAGTGCAATGCTATACTAGCATATTATTCTACTCAACCACTGGTGCGGGTGTTACAAACACCAACACTAAACAAAAAAGTAACAAAATAGGTATTATTTTTTAACTCGCTTTTTGCTTTGGTAGTGTTTCTCAAAGTGTTTTAATATTTTTTAGCTGGTTTCCTGCTGTGTAACACAGATTTTCTGTTTCCATTGTGGGAGTATCGCCTAGAATATTTTTCTTTGCTAAAAAACATAATTTCTATACAAAAAGTTTGTATCTAATAAAAGAAACACTGTAGTTTGTTACACAAATTATTGATAAGGTAAACATAATCAAGCCTACTCTATAAATAAACTTTTAACATAGATCATGCAAATACATCAAAAGGAACATTTTCAAAAACTGAGTTTTGGAGGTAATAGTAGTAACAAGGTGACAGACAGTTAGTGTCCAGACCAGGGTTTTACCTGAAGGAGAAATAAATGTTGGAAGGGAAGGGGGAGTAGCATGGCTTACAGAAAAAAAAAAAAAAAAAGATAGTTGATTTCAAAGAGGGGTTGGGGAGGAGAGGGAGAGGCGCTTCCGAGGACAGAGCATTCTACCAGGCAGCTACTGAACTTTTTCAACAGTTTAGGCATGATTTAATTTGAAAATATCAAATTTTGTGCTCGTTATTGTATTGTAAATATTTGTCGTGTATGATCGAACATTATCTTATTCTCTATAGTAATATGATAACTTCAAAACTATATTCTTGTATTTCATGTTTTATTTAATTTAAATTTAATTGAAATTACGTCTTATTGTAACAAAGTAAATATTAACTTGTAACGTTTTTTATTAATATAGTTCATTTTAAATTTACAAGTTTAATGCAATGCAAAAAACCGCATGTTGTTAGTATGCATATTTTTTAAGCAATAGCCGGCACAACTTTATCGTTCTTATATAGTAGGTGTCCATCCGAATCTTAACCCCTAGTAAAACAAAATGAAAAACAACAACTCGATGCTGAATCTCTCCACAGCACAGAAAACCATAGTATATACAATCTCTAACAAGACCTTAGTGGTTTAATACAAGCTCACGTTTTGAAATATTCTTATAATTAATTATTATTTATTATTATGATTAAAAATTTTATTTAAAAGAAAGTTGCTTTAAACTTGTGACATAATATTGATTTATTTTTATAACAGGCTCGATAAAGGCTAACTCCCAAAATCTGGAACGTATCCTCAGGATACTTCCCCCATACAGTGACCGACAATCCCATTTCTCAGGCCTTCAAAACACACAAGAGGCGTTCTCTTAACGGTCCAAACCTCGTTCAAATGTACTGGTAACCACAGGCGGTTCAGAACTCTGCTGACCCCTTGGCCCAGAAAAACTCTCAAAACTCTAATACGGGTGGTCCAGGTTCAATGCCTGCCCCCTAAAACTCACAATACTTAACTCGGGTGGCCCAGGTTCAATGCCTGCCCCCTAACACTTACAAAATTCCCATGACTCGGGTGGTCCAGGTTCAATCCCTGCCCCCTAAAACTCACAAGGTAGTCAGACCTCTGCGACAAAACTACTCTCTTGCCAAACGTCGAAGAATCCAAGTCCTGACATCACAACATGTCACTGTATAGCAGAAATTACCTGCCTCAACTCAATTTTTATTATAAGCTTGTCTTAAATTACTT
>JBCFYV010000001.1:52408837-52440727 GCA_039000515.1 Timema cristinae
AATGGAATGGGCCAGTTTCCTATGCGAGAACGGCCCATTCCATTCGGTTTAGGTAGGTGTCGTCTTGTGTTTAGTGTAGCGCCGCACTTGAGGCGTACTAAATTTGACTATGAAACTGGCCCAAACTTATAGGTAAACTGAACTTTTCGATAAATTAAGGGAAGTCAAATTGTAAAAATAAATTTTGAAAAATGGCGATAAAAAAAAATCCTGAAAAGTAGTAAAAACATTGTTCAGATACATTTTTTTATAGTTAATATTATGAAATATATTTTGTGTTTAGACATTCAACATTTCCCTAATAAATATTCTTTAAGGTGCGGCCGAAGGGAGCGCAAGTATTTTTGCAGTTTTTATTGAATTGAAATTTTTTGGCCAAAATAAATCAAATATTTCTTCAGTAGCATCATAGAGTTTAGTTTTATGCACATGCTAATATCAACAGATCTTGAATATCTGTCGAGGGTGTCCTGAAATTTTGTAAAAACTTTTTCTCCTTATTTAAAAAGTGTTGACAAAATTATAGGACACTCTTGACAGATATTCAAGATATGTTGATATTAGCATGTGCATAAAACTAAACTCTATGTTGCTACTGGAGAAATATTTGATTTATTTTGGCCAAAAAATGCAATGCTATAAAAACTGTAAAATTACCTTAAAAAGTTTTATTTCAGATAGGTCTACTAGCCTTTATATATTCCAGATTTGTTTTAGGCCTAAAATCTATGATTAAAAAAATTGGGGCTACATAAAGGTCGACAACTACAACTCCCCGAGAAAACCTTCTTCCCCACAACTTAGCTTCGACATCGTAAGGATTCCAACCCAGGACTCCACGTAAGGCAAAAGCACAACTCAACAAGTTGGCGCCGACAGCGTGAGGCTGCCAACAAAACATTCCCCAGAAAGACATAATCACTCTACATGGGTTTGATTCCGGGCGAAGAGAAAACGGTATCAATTTTATTAATCAGGGTACTTTTCGCTAAATGTTAGATGCACTATTCGTTGTATTTTCCACAAATCAAGGGGAGATGAGTCAGTAAAACACTTTATGGACGTAATTGTGTCAATACACGTTTTTAGATCACGAAGAAGACAAAACGGCATCCCTCGAGCCAACCTGAGGATCGAATGTATCCAGACTAAGAGCAATGCTCTTTGCGAAGTTACAGGGGAAGGAAGATTTAGAAATGGATATAACTGTTAAAGAACACTAATTGTCTGTGTGGTTTTTAGATCTTTTAACCTTTAAATAATTTTTATTTCACTATATTTACTCTCCCCCCTTTTACCTTACTACCCCTTTTATCCTTTGAATTCTTTTTCCCCTTATTGCTTAACCTTTTTATAAAAGATTGATTATATTTAATTGTACCTTTTTTGATCTTTTTAATCTTTTTATCGTAACATTATTTATCCCGGTCACAGGTGTAAATAGTGAAAAAAAGGGTAAAAAGTTAATCTAATAAAAAATTTAACAAAGAAAGATAAAAAAGGTCAAAAGTGTAAACAGATTAAAAAGGATTAAAAGGATAAACTGGGCAAAAAGGTCTATAAGGGAAAAAAGCATAAAAGAGTAAAAAAGTGCAAAAAGGATAAAAGGAGTTGGAAGGGTTAGACAGGGTAAAAGTACCAAAAGGCTGAAAAAAATAGAAAAGAGTAAAAAGTGCAAAACGGATAAAAGCAGTTGGAAGGGTTAAACAGGTTAAAAGTACTAAAAGGCGGAAAAAATAGAAAAGACAAAATTTGCCTAAAGGCTAAAGGAGAAAAAGGGCAATAAGGGTAAACGGGATAAATAGTGAAAAAAATGGAAGGACAAAAAGTGTAAAAAAGGCAAAGAGGTTTCAAAGGTTAATTAGTGCAAATAGTCCAAAAAGAGTAAAACGGGGTAAAAGGAGTAATTTTGAAGTGGAATAAAAAACTACATAAAATGTTTATACTTGCTTTTTAATGTTTTACCCCTTTTGTACGTTTTACTTCTTTTTTCCCCATATTGCCTTTTTATCCTTTTTAATTTTTTAAATACTTTTTACAATATTTATCCTTTTTACTTACTATTTTTTTAAATGTATTACATTTCCTTTCCCCCGGTTTTACTGTTACCCTAAGCCTAAGCCATTTATCCCAGGTAAAGCCGGGTACTTCTTGCGAGTTAATATAATACAATTGTATTACCCGGATGGTTTTTGAGACGCGATGAAAAAAATAAAGAATACATTTCAGGTGAGATAGCCAGATTAAAAAAATAATTCCGGTGATCAAACCCAGGCTCCGTAAACACGCGCAAGGTGGTTGGTTGTTGGAACCTCTACCCCTCCTTACCACCTCTCCTTATCTTGTAGACGTAGCCGGTTGTTCCACCGAGGTCGTTCTAGGAAGTGAGTGAATAGGGCAGAAGACAAGCGAGAGACTTGGAGCCTTCAGCAGCTGGTTGGGCAACGGCGGCTTCATCTCTTTGATGTTCCCCCCCTCTCCTTTCAACAAGGGACCCTAACCGGCCCTCCTGATCACTGCCGCATATTGTTTCGGGGCCTCTTTTCTCTCTGTGAGAGACCTCTCACTCTCTTTCTTCTCAGTCGGTGTGAGAGAGAAGGCAGGCTTGACACGAGGAACTTATGTGTGTAGTCGTGGTAGTCTTGTCATGGTTTCCAAGGGGCAACTAAGACACGATCCTTTACACTCGCCGCAATAGGAATAATTGGATACACAACCAAAAAACTTACAACCACTATCACCCTCGTACTAGCTATCAACCTCATAGTAGCTATCACCCTCATACTCACTATCACCATCATACTCACTATCCCCATCATACCCGTTATCATCATCATACTCCCTATCACATCATACTCCTATCCCCATCATACCCGTTATCATCATCATACTCCCTATCACCATCATACTCCTATCCCCATCATACCCGCTATCACCCTCATACTCACTATCACCATCATACCCGTTATCCATCATACCCCTATCATCATCATACTCCCTATCACCATCATACCCCTATCCATCATCATACCCTATCACCATCATACTCCCTATCCCATCATACCCGCTATCACCATCATACTCCCCTATCCCCATCATACCCCTATCATCATATACTCCCTATCACCATCATACTCCCTATCCCATCATACTCACTATCCCCATCATACCCACTATCATCATAATACTCCCTATCACCATCATACCACTATCCCCATCATACCCCTATCACATCATACTCCCTATCACCATCATACTCCCTATCACCATCATATCCCTATCACCATCATACTCACTTATCCCCATCATACCCGTTATCATCATCATACCCTATCACTATCATACTCCCTATCCCATCATACCCGTTATCATCATCATACTCCCTATCACCATCATACTCACTATCCCCATCATACCCGTTATCATCATCATACTCCCTATCACCATCATACTCACTATCCCCATCATACCCGTTATCATCATCATACTCCCTATCACATCATACTCCTATCCCCATCATACCCGCTATCATCATCATACTCCCTATCACCATCATACTCACTTCCCCATCATACCCTATCTCATCATACTCTATCACCATCATACCCCTTCTATCTACCCCTTCCCTCATACCTTCCCATCAAACCATCATACTCACCTTATCCCCTATCAATCTACCCTATCACCATCATACCGCTTCACCTCGTATTTCTATCAGGCGCGTATCCAGGATTTCCTCAAGGGTTGGGGCTAGTACCAACCAATAAGTGAGGGTTAAAAATTACACTATTTACGCTTATTTTGTGATCAGTTTGTAGCTTGGAAGGGGGTGTTGTAAGAAAATAAAATAAAAATAAAGGAATACCTAACTAATCATTATAATTGAATAAATCATAAATACAACATAAACTAATAAAATGTGTAAATCTAAAAACTAAGGGGGACCATACACTTCCAAGTTGATGTTTACATTTTTTATTACAATTTTTGTCTCAAATTACATTATTTGTAAGATATAAAATTTTTTCGGAACCTGTAAATATAATCATAATAATTATTAGTTAATATTTTAATAAAAATTATATAATTTTCAGTTTTTATGAATATGTTTTGTTTAGTAAGATTTATATTTCTGCATGACTACATATTTTATTCTCATATAAAGTAAAACACCAATCATATATCATAAACACAATTCGTTTATAGCACAATGTTAGCTTCACTCTTTGGACCAGTCCTGTAGCTCCATTCGTCTACTCTTTAGTCTCGCAAATAAATCTTAAAACCTCACTGGCATCAACTTTGATGTATTTATGAATATTAGCAAGCGCTAAGCCATTGAGACATTGCTCGTTCATTGTTTAGCAGAGTTTGGTTTTGAGTCTTCGTAATGTAGAGAAACTTCTCTCTGCCATAGCAGTGGATACTGGCAACGTTGCTAAAAGCTGTAGCAAACTTTTTACATCACGGACGAATTCGTCACATTAACTAAGTGACTCAACAGAAGCAACTTCATCCCACTTCTTCCACCAAAAACGAGCTTATTTCTTAAATCTGTCATAGAGTTTGCCATCAGATCAATGTCGTAAATATGTGCGGCATTTAAAATTTTCTCTTCTTCATATTTACCGAATTTGGATGGGATAAGTGCTTCATATGGCAACATTTCAGAAAATTTTGAGTTGAACCTAATTTTAGTTCCATGACAATATGATCAACAAATGGTATAAACACATGCCATCCTAAACCATCCTCAGCGTTATTTGATGTGATATTCTTTGGGTTTATTTGTCTACTGTATATTCTAGGTATAGTTATTTCAGTTGATAATGAATCTGCTCGTTGGCAAGTGTTTACGAAAAGTATCTTAAAGATGTTTTCGGCGTTGAGACTCATGTCCATGAAATTATTTAACAATGTTTTAACATTTGATACAGCAGATGAAAGATACTGGTTTGGATTTTGTAGGTTCTTGTTTAGTTGCAGTGTGTAGTAGAAGCAATGAACGAGTTCTAATACAACCAGGTAATCACCTCGTGTGATCGCAGAACTGAAATACACAGCTTTGCTTGCAGTATCAGAATCTTTGTCATGCTCTAGTTCTTCAAGAGCAGCCACAATAAAAGGAAACAGTTATTGAAATGTAATGACAGAATCATGACGATCAACTCATCTTGTAGCACACAATGATTTCAGTTTGGTCTTTTTCGGGGAGAGAAGGTGTAAGTTTCAGAAATGATAGTTTCCAGTACAAGCACTCTTTTGGGTGATGCTGACAAAAATGTAGAAACTGAGCCCAGAATTCCCATCAGGTTCTTTATATGTGACACTTCACAGGATTTAGAAATGCATAGGTTCAGTGAATGATTGAAACAAAGTGTGTAGAGTGCCAGTGGCTGATTCTTTAAGATGAGAGCCTGCACGCCATTAACCTTCCCCGAAATATTCGACCCTCCGTCGTAGCCTTGCCCAAGAACATTATTGTAGTTTAAACCCGGGGTCTTCTATTCTTGCTCAATTGCTCCCTTTATTTCTACACCTTTTGTTGAGATCATAGACACGAATCCCAAAAATTCTTTTCTAATAACGAAGGTCGTCATATTCATATATCTGATACACAATATCATCTGCTCTGTTGTGCTGACGTCTGTGGTTTCATCCCATAAAAATGAAAAATATTTCACATGATTAATGTATTTGACTATGGCTGTGCGAATAACTTCCCCAATACATGAAACTAGTTCATTTTGTATGGAAGGGCTTATAATTGTACAGTTGCAGTTCGCTCTCTGAAGGTGATTCTGTAGGTCTTTATCTCCTGACTATTCTAAAGGCCTCAAAATGCCCTGTGTACCTGATAGAACTGGCTCGACTAAGCTATTAGCATTGAATGGACCATCGTCACGATGACCTATTAGTGATAAGCTATTCCGGGCATAAAATAGTGTTTTTATTATTTAAATCAACCTTTTTCTGTTTGTCTCAATTATTGCTCTCTTGTTCTTATAAATCAAAACATGAACTGTCCTAATGTCTTTTGTTTCATAGGTTTTCAAGAACTCGCCGACTTTTTCAGCTGCAAAAATGTGGTACTGCGTAGATTCGTGAGCTCGCGAATCTTGAAGGGCATTTTTAAACTTCTGCAACGACTCCTTCACCAGAGATTTTAGTGTCTGAAAAAAAAAAATCGATATCTTTGTAAAATAATAATTATAGTACAATAAATGTTACAATGATTTTACAATTTTTTTAAATATTAAGTTTATATTTTTTATTCAAGTATGTAGGCCGTATGTACTTGTTATTTATTATGATCACCTTTTGTAGAATAAAATTTGTTTCGCTGCAGAATTTTACGTTGGGTAATTTCATTGTAAAACGTGGATTTTAAGCCCTCTGTAGCATACTTCAACTACAAGCCACTAGGCGGTGGTGCCCTTAGGCCTTAATCGCATTGTTATTAGTTATGGGTACGGTTAAATACTCAAGAGTCAAGATTACCTGAGTACCTATTCCAACACTGGCTGCAGGAGCAAACAAAACGCAAAATTTGCAAAACCCTCCTTTCTTCACATAACTGTATGCAAGCCAGTGAAATTGATGCAGCCTGTCCTTTTGAGATTTTCTCTACTTTGTGCCTTGTTGAGTAGTTGGAAAAACAAACCTTGATTCAGGTTGCCACGTTGCCTTCAAAAACCTAAATGTATCACTTGGTTCTAAAATTCTACCAACACAATGACCGATGTCATTGGGATGTGTGGATTTGTTTGATGGAATCTGCAACAATGCATTATAGAAATCGACATTAATATATTAAATACATAGTATAATGTAATGAAATATATAATAGAAGAAATTCAGAAACTTACCTGAGTTGTAGTCATGTTTGTACTAGTAGAAATGTCTTGATCTGCTAATTCGTCCATCACATTTTTTCTTACGAAAAAAGCACGAATATCGCCTGACACACTTCTCTTCATTTTGCTCACTG
Organism: Timema cristinae; assembly: GCA_039000515.1. NCBI lineage: Eukaryota > Metazoa > Arthropoda > Insecta > Phasmatodea > Timematidae > Timema > Timema cristinae. The sequence goes on from JBCFYV010000001.1 coordinate 52,415,829, forward strand.
AGATTGACGCTAGCCGTGCCGCGCTTGCGTAGTCAGTATTATTGTGCAGGTGTGGTCAAATTGGGAGAGTCGAATACGAGTGGCTGAGGGTGTTCGGGTGTTTGACTATCAGACCAACCTACTACACATATTTCAGTGCATTTAAATATGTCAAATTTGTTTGTGTCAGTGTATTGGATTTACCATTTACTGACCTGCTATAAACTACGAGAATGACTGAAGACCAAATATTTTTATTTCAATCTGTTGAATGAAGTTCTATCTAGTGTATGCTGTGGTCCAATGAAGGGGGTATGAGAGGGGGGGAGGTTAAAGCCCGCTTAGCCCCCTCGTGGCTACACGCCTGCTCGCTATCACCCTCATATACCCAATATCACCACCATACCCACTATCACCCTCATACTCACTATCTCCCTCATAATCACTATCACCATCATCTCATCTCATCTCATCGGGACATAGAAAGAACCTCCACGGAAAGTATGTACGATTAGTACATTCGGGTGTCCCTTGGGTATCAGTACATTAGTACAAGTTAACCTTCCTCGAACTGGGATACGATTTATGTAGCTTAGATGCGCATTATTATTATTACTTGAATACGTGAAGTTCAATGAAACAAGTAGTTCATTTATTTAGTACTGTCGTTCGCGAATAACTAACATCCATGCAAGCTATATTTTACTTTAAAAATAGATTCAGTTGCTGAGGGTGTTATGGAGAGGAGTTAAGCATAGTAGAACTAATTTAAATGAATTGAAAAATGACACCTGTACACAGAAATCGAACACGGAACCCTTGGCCTAGCCCGCCAATGTTCTACCACTGCGCTATCCAAGATTCCTCCCACGCTCAGGGTCTTCATTATAATATAGGTATCAGTAATATCTATCATAAGTTACAGCTGAAGATCACATGACTTGACGTATGAATACAAGATACTATATTTACAACAAAGAACCCCCTTTCGACCCCGTACAACCTGCCATAGTAACTCATGGGAGAATCTCGGCTTTGTCCCTTCGTTTCTGTGACCGAGTTCAACCGAATAATCACGATTACTTACTGTTGCGTCGTAATATTTTGAACCAGTTCATTTCTAGAAGTTGAACTAGTTTGGATAGTTCAGTTAGAAGAATCGTTCAATTTGAACTATTTGTTCGCAATCGACACATTTCAACACCATGATGACACAATTATCAAGTTTTGAGTTTACAAATTCGTAATATTGGAAACGTTCATCTAGTTCATTTATTTCAGCTCCAACGTGCTAATTACAAAATTTGTTTGTATGATTTGTTATTTAAATTAAAAAAAAACTTAATGCGGATAGTTGTTTGGAATAGTAGTACAAATACATAACAATAGCTTTTAAATATAGACCAAAGGGAAGGCTTCAATTTAAAGAAAATAGCAATAATCGAGCTTACTCAACTACGATAGTGTTTCAAATCGAATCTTTCTTGAACTAATTTCCTTGACCTTAAATCTCACTACAGCATCCATCTTTCAGTTTCTGGAAACGACTAATGGCATCCGTCCAAAGAGTTTTCTAAGAATTGTCATTTCGTATATCCGCCAAGGTCTTTAAGAACCATTCCGGCGTCCTCGGAGCAAATTCATTCTTGAGGTTTTTAGTTCGGCAAATTACCACAAGCCGGTAATGACGTAATGACAACGTCCTGATTGACTTTGTCCTCTTCTGGATTTAGTTGATGTTTTACTGTTGGTGTCGTTTGAGTTCATAGAACTAGAGCGTAAACTATAGGTAGGAAGTCATAGTCATAAACATAAACAGTTTTTATGACCGCAGCGAGAAATAGAGATGGCCCGAATTTTTTTTTTACAAATAATCAACTGGAAGGTCACCTTTCCACCAGAATCCTTCTTATATAATAAAGGACTTTCAGATGGATCTTTGTAAGAAAATTTGACTGTGGAAGCAGTATATATTAGGACCAAAATATGGTCGGCTGGGTCTATTTATAATTACCCTGAAATTTGATTGTGCAGAAATATTTGCAATAGTAATACCATTAAGTGTATCAAGGGCGTATGAATATACTTTTTCTAAGGGTTTTCCACTAGAAATATTTACTTCGCCTTTACCCAATATTAGATTTTATACATATATATAAACAGAGGTCTACAAATTCCAGGGGTGTCCGAACCCCCCTAGCTGAGATGAAAGTTTCCCAGGAAATTTTGAATAGGAAAATTTTCTGCAGTGGCGGCTTGTGGTGGAGGGGTTAAATTATAGAAGTGGCACCTAGAGCCTATTATACTTCAAAATATAGTACTGTATTCTAAGAAACTACTGGATTTTCAAAAGGTGGGAGGGGAACGGTGGTGGGGGAGGGATAGATAGGGACGGTGCACACGAATTGAGGAACAACTCATCCTTGCTCGGTAATACCCTTACACAAACTGGAAGAGTAAAAATTAAATTCATTATGACTTTGTTCAAAAGGGAACATGAAGGTTAGGTTAGTTAGGCTAGGTTAGTAAGGCTAGTTAGTAGGCTAGGTATAGGTTAGGCTAGGTTAGAGTAGTAGCTAGTTGTTAGGGTTAGGCTAGGTTAGGTTAAGGTGCTAGTGTTAGGCTAAGGTCCTAGGTTTAGGCTTAGATCTAGGTTAGGAGGTAGGTTCAGTTGTGGTTAAATGAGTGGGTATGTGGAGTTACAGGTTAGTTTCCGCTAATAATGTGGGGAACCAGCGTACAGGTATAACTTTATCCACAATTCGAGTGGGCCCTAGTTGAATGTCTGCTGAGAGGTATACCTTATTAATTCGAGTGGGCCCTAGTTGAATGTCTGCTGAGAGGTATACCTTATTAATTCGCGTGGGTCCTAGTTGAATGTCTGCTGAGAGGTATACCTTATTAATTCGAGTGGGCCCTAGTTGAATGTCTGCTGAGACGTATACCTTATTCCACAATTCGAGTGGGCCCGATAGGAAACACGGAGGATAGGAAGGGAGACAAATGTCGGGCCAACCTTAAAATTATTTTAATCAACTTATTGATGATAAAGTAAAGTCTCGATAAGCAACTAGTAAAGAGATGGGGGGGAACCCCAACCTGAGTGACACATTCATCCGCTAAGCGCTGTAGTCGATACAAAGTGGAATAACTAATAGCTGTTATTGGAACTCGTTTTATGATGTTTCTGGTGTCAGGAGAAATTAATATTAAGTATAAACATTGACATTAGGAATATCTGTATCTTGATTACATTAGTCCCATTTAATCTGTTGAAAATTATTTTACAGAAATAATAATTGAACATTTTCCGTCTCAAATCTCCACCCCTAAATCCCTCTATATAAAGAACATCATGTTTTAATGTAAAATATTTAAGCATGGTAATATTTTAATATATAAAAAACTGGGATTAAATAATTTTAAATCCCTTGATTATTGATACATTATTAATTAGTATTAGGACAGTATTTGATATAACATTTTTATCAAGATTAAATATTTTTTTAGTTAAATTTGCTTTTTATAGTATTTTATTTATATAGAAAACAATACAATACTACAAAAACTTCCCAGTAGTTAATTTTCCTAATGTTATTGTAAATAAATCTAAGTAGCTAAACACAATATTGTAAACTACCTTTTGGTGCTAAACTGATAACCATATAATTATTACGTTATAAGTATTTTATTTTACTTTTCTCATTGATTAATAAGAAATAATTTAGAATAGAAAGTAAAAATTAAAAAGAAAAAGAAAGGCAACCCAAAATAGGTTTTTTAAAAACAAAGAGAAAGAATGAAGAAAAACACAAACAATTTTTTTTTTCTTATCTCAATTTTTGGTTTGTTCCAAACGGTTGAAAGAAACATTATCAATACAGTTTTCAATACTCAAATGATCGAATCATTACTATCTTATCGTTGTTTTCAGTTTATCATATTATCTAAGAATAATTTGCTTCTTCTCAAAATAATTACTATGTGCATTTTTTTAAAATATTCAAACACGGTTTAGTTGATTATGTTTGAATAATTATACAAAATGTAAAAATGAATTTACATACGATAACATTATTTAAGTAATATTTCACTTGTGGCTTTTTAGTCTTATTTTAGTTTTTTAGTCACTTTCGATCTTTGAACCTTAAATCTTTTTTCTCGGGTTTTTAGCTAGATAATGGAGGGAATATATGTGTGTGTGTATATATTTATATATATGTATAAAAAAATATTAAATAATTTTTCCAAGCCATTGTCACAAATTCAATGTTTCCAAATTCACTTGGAATTTAAATATGAAATATTTAGAGAATTTAAAATGTATTCTATGCGGCTTAGGATAAATAGAAGGAAGTCAATTGAAGCTCTCACCAGGGGGTGCTGATAAATACAAACACATACTGGCACTAAAAGGGGTGAAAAAGGGGAGGGGGAGGGAAGGGGCAGTCGGCCAGTTGAGTCAAAGAGAAACAGCACATTTTTTATGTGTCTTTTTTCTCAGGGGGGGGGGGGGATGTGTAGGGCTTCCGACAATCTGAAGAGGGCAGAAGAAGTGATTTAGTTTGTGTTTGGTTATCTTGTAGGATGATTGATACGACAATGCACAGAAGCTAAGGCGCATAGCCAACCCCACCCTCGGTTTCTTAAAGACGGGCTTGTTATGTATATAGCAAATACAAGCTATCTCGAGAGTGGAAGGTAACAAAACCCAATTGTTGCTCACGTCAACTCTATGTATAAAGCTAGTCGTCCACTGGCTGCGTTTTCATCCGAATTATGTTCGTCAGAAGTCGGACGAATAGCTTCGAACGATCAGGTATCATTGACAGCTAGGCCGTAGCCGGGAAGAGGGAGTTGGTGGGGGGTTAAAACCCCCTCTGAAATTCTATGAACAAAATATATATGGCTTTATTTATGGTTCAAACGATATCAACATTAAGATACAAGTACAAATTAGGGGGCTGTGTTACCATAAGAAACACTTCAAAGAGCTTTTAGAGGTGTTTAATATCTAGAAATTGTTCTTGCCTTCGTCAGTTAGAGGGTAGTGTTAGCATTAAAAACACTTTAGATAGCTTCTAGAACTGTTTATCATTTAGATTTTTTTCTAGCTTCCTCCAATTGGGGGATATTCCCACTAACTCCCCATCCCCTGAAATTATTGGCTGGCTACGGCCTTGATTGAAAGGTATCGAAGGTTATCCACTGTACTCGAAGTAATTCGTGCGTCTTTGGACGAAACATCCGAAGTGCGAACTATCCCATCTCGATGGGATTCTTCGCAGTTATTCTGACGAATTGTCTTGCATATTGCAGAGTTCAGGGCGTATTCCACATGGATGTTGAGAAACGTATAATTTTGACATAAGGGAATTTTCACCTGGAGTAGTATTCCAGTATTGTGTACAAAAAAAAAAAAAGTATTTTTATTTGTCCAGTTCTCGTGAGCAAAAATATGTTTAGAATTTATTTCTGATAACATATGCGGAACTGGTACCTTTATTTTCACCTAGTGTACCAAATCTACCGTTTTCCGGATGTGTTTGTTGGAAAGTAGATGATAGTAGAATTATTATAATGTTATGCAATAAGCACATACATTTAACAATTTTATCGGCACAGTCAGGCTTTACTTTAATTTAATTTTTTTTTTACAACAGTCTCAATTTGCTATTAATAGTGCCAAACGAACATTCAACAACTAGTCGTGCTTGAGATAGACTGTCATTGAACATTGTTTCTATTGGTCCAAGTATTGATACTGGAAAAGGTCTCATTAAGTAAGATTTCCTCTCTCAAAATAACAGATTGGAATGAGAAAAAAAACCCACCATTACTTTCTTTGCCATATGCTCCTAAATCAATAGCAATAAAACTTGTAATTTGGTCCTGCAACCTCTTGTAAAACGATTGAAAAATACAGTTTCTAATTGCGATACATGGCCTGAGTGCTTTCGATCTTTTAAGCGTCTGTTTTTCCGTCTATACATTCAACACAATTTGGGGTGTTCCACTTATTAAAAAGGTCCTTCATTTATAGACATAATAACCCTTCCTTCACCTCTGACAAGACTTCTTGTGAATGTGTGGAATGCCAGGTCTCCTCCGTGGTTCGGATTCCACGTTAAACTGTAGGTCCTTCATTTCATCTCACAATCACCCTTCCATTACACATTAGCGTAAGTGCGTATAACCCGAATGGGTAGTAAGACGCGGTGCTAATAATAATAATAATAATAATAATAATAATAATAATAATAATAATAATAATAATAATAATAATAGTGTCTGAAATTCTAAATGAATATCCCAACGTCTTGAACGAGGAGCCTGTTGCCAAGTACCTACAAAATTAACTTATTTTTAGATTTTTAAATCTGAATATTACTTAATAAGTCTTAATATAAAAATAAATAGTTTAAATAGGGTTGGACGAGAATGGCATTTCAACTGCGGGATGCGAACGAGAAATGAGTTAAGAATAAATAATCATGTTGCAATGAAATTCTAATGTTCTTATGAATAAAATTATAACCGTGGTTCGGATTCCACGTTAAACTGTAGGTCCTTCATTTCATCTCACAATCACCCTACCATTGCACATTAGCGTAAGTGCGTACAACCCGAACGGGTAGTAAGACGCGGTGCTAATAATAAAATTATACAAAGTTTACTATTGCAAATATTGTATAACTTACCTCAGAGCCACAGTGGAACTTTTTATGGTGGAACGATTTCACTAAAATTTGAAAATTATATTAATGATGGACTAATGGCGTCTAAAATATATTCAGAAGTATCTTGATTCATTCGATTCACGATTGTTTCCAGAAATAAAATCATGGGTGACTGATTCACATCTGATATATTCGTTTCCAGTGGACGAATCACATATGCAAAATCTGACAAGTTTGTTTCTTCCGATTTCTGACGAATTAATTTATTCTAAATTTCACCTTCCTCATCCTAACTTTGTTTGCGTGGTTAAAATGTGTATTGACCGGACGAGTAGAAATCGCGGGAGAGTAATAAAACCAGAAATAAGGATAAAAAGAGAATAATCATACATCAAATCGAACAATAGGCCTACCATAACTGCATTGGTTAGTGTTCTTTTGCTGCACAGCGTGTCACGCAAGCTATACGCTCATATATTAACTTCAAATGAACGAGTCCTTAGAAGAGCGGGGGAAAAGAGAACCATATTAGATGTGACTCCTCGGTACAAAGCAAACTGGATCAGACATATCCTTAGGAGGAACTGTCTTCTACATGATATCATTACAAGGAAGGGTTGAGGGGAAGAGGAGCTTTGGAAGGAGGAGGAGGAGTAAAATATTGGATGACTTGAAGGAGCTTAAGGAGGAGGTAGAGGACAGGGTGCATTGGCGGTCTAAGTTCACTGTCAAAAGGAATGGACCTGTCGTAAGACAGAACACCTAATAATAATACTATAATACTAACTTCAGTTGTACAGAATCCTATAATAATTACGATTATATATTAATTACGCTAATATGTTAGGAATGAGGAAGGTAAAATTTAAAGGAAATGTAGTAGAATTTTTTGGTGATAATTATAAAAATTATTTATAAAAATGCTTTAAAGTAACTTTTTTATTCTATACGAAAATCAAGTAATACGGGCAGCAAATTGGTACAGAAGAAAATGACTTTAAATTAGTAATGGTTGTCACTGTTTTGATCTCAGAAGTTCTTGAATAATGAGATTTATGTTTCACAGAGCTCACTGCAAATCGCTTTCTACACTCTAGTCTAAAACGCTATTTTAGTTTTTATGAAAGTCAGAGTTTAAAAGTCGGTGATGTTGTACGTGGCCTCCTCAATGGTAGACGACTAGGAGGAGGGCAGAGAGGAGGATTGTGGGTCTGAAAATAAACACGTGCTTGCGTAAGAACGTCTTACTTTAGGGTTGGTCACCTAATAGATGAATTATAATTACTAAAACTGGTAGGCAGTGTTGCCAATACCGACAGGAAAAAACACAACCTTAATTACTTTGGAAAAGTGATTGAAATAAAAAGTATCTTCAATTCTTAGCTGATTTTTAACGTTATTCTTTTATTTGAGGTATATTTTTATAAAACCAATCATTTCTTAAGTATAAGAAAATATACACACTTTTGATTCAGGTTTTTGTAACTGAATGTGATTCTTAGTCTATTTGGTGGACAAAGATGCTTCTCTTTTATCCATTTTTCTGTAACAGTGTTCTTAGTTCCTAATGTCATAAAGAAAGTAGCAGTGTATATTATTTCATCTTTTATCTTTGTTGTAATGTTTCTACAACAATGTATAGACCTATTATTTCGTTTCACAAATACTAAGAGTTTTTAGTAAATGTCTATTTTGAGCATAAAGAGGGAGAAAGACTGTGTGGTGCACCGTCAAATACCATAGAACTCGAGGATTTGACGATTCGAGGACTTGAGGACTTGAGGATTTGATCGTCCCATCCCTACAGTTAAAACATTTATATTGAAACGCCAATATGTTCTTAACGAGAATACAATAACTGTTGAGAAGGTCATGTGTTGACAATTTAAACTAAACAATATCTACTTATGTAATATTTGATTTGTTCTTTCCAAAAATGATTTGTTGTCAAAAAACCCTTGCAAAAAACTGACCTTAACTCACGCTCCCCTCCACTCCACCTTAAGGTGAGGCAGAAGGGAGAACAAGTGTTTTTACAATTTCTATAAAATATTTTTTTGGCGAAAATAAATCAAATATTTCTCCAGTAGCAACATAGAGTTTAGTTTTCAGGACATGCTAATATCAACAGATTGAATATATGCCAAGGGTGTCCTGGACTTTTATCAACATTTTTTAAATAGACAAAGTTTTGACAAAAGTCCAGGACACCCTTGACATAATTATATTCAACTGTTGATATTAGCATGTGCAGAAAACTAAACTCTATGTTGCTACTGGATAAATATTTGATTTATTTTCGCCAAAAAATGTCAATTATATAAAAACTGTACAAACCCTTGCGCTCCCTTCTGCCTCACCTTAAGGTTGAGAGATCTTTAGAGTTAAGCTAGTTTTTAGGTCAAGTGATGAGCATAGCAGTTTTAGGAAGTGCAAGTTGAAACCTTAGACTAATAAATAAAGTTTTCTAGGTGGTCCTGTTTGTCTCTCAAACCCTTCAGGCTGGACAAGAGGGTCATCTTAACTCCAGGGGGGACCAACCCCCTCTCCCCACCCTCATGTCTTTCTCCCTCCAAGACACCTTGCCATTACAGACCCCCCCTCTTGTTAAAATAGCAATGGCAAAAGAAAAGAGAAGAAAATTAAGTGACTTTTCTTCAGGAAGCTATTGAGGTGTTAAAAATCCTTCTCTCTGGTAAACTAAAAAGGAAGTATAAACACCTCTCGTGAAGTGTCCAATTTACTACCTGAGATATGTCCGCTGTTTTTAAAAAGATGTGTATTGACTGATCTTGTCCGAAAAGAAGGGACGGGTCATCATTAGGTTGAGTGATCACCTTGACTAACCTTTCACAGCTGGAATTCGCCGACAGAAACACATTCGCCGCCAAGACGAGTTTTTTCTTTTCTTTTTTCCTTCTTCGAAATGTATTTTCTCTGATGGATTGTAAAAGAATGTTGTAGAAGCTACAAAAAGTAAACAAAAAAAAAGTCAACGAATACTAAAGAGATCAAAAGTTTAGTAGTTAGTGTCCTAATAATATACATCACTTTGAGTCTAGATAAAGAGAAATAATGGTTGAAAGTGTTGTGCTGCTACTGGCATCTCTTTTGAAGCGAATTGTATGTGTGCTTTCTTTTGTGAAAAAGGTCTTAAGAGTGCGTTTTGTCAGACGATTGATCATTGTGAAGTTATTTTTCCACACTTTTATTTTAAATACATTTCTAAGACGCCAATGCAAGTTGCTGATCAAACAATCAAACAAATTCTTACTTTAATTCTACAAGTCTTTGACTCAAAGCGAATCAAGCAATTATCAATTCAAACAGTAAAATAATAATAATAAGAATGATAATAAAAATAGGCCCACAGTTAGAATTCTATGCATTTTACACTTCTAAATCAAACCCAAAAAATCATCACGTTTAACGAATGGGATTCTAAGCGAAATAAGTAGGTGTATTTTCAAAGATAATGCACCCGCATTAAGAGGTCGAGAGAAGGAGAAAATCATCATAATACAGCTTATGTGGTGAAACCACCCTTTGGGCCAGGGACGGATCTAGAATTTTAGTTGGGGAGGAGGGTTCATGACCAGGATATTCAGGGTGGTGGTGGAGAGGCATTCTCCCCTGGGGGAAATTATTATAATTTGAGAACAAATTTGAGATTAATTTAAAAATTAATTAGAAACCTTAGGCCTAAAAAATGCATACAAGTTCATCGTTTATTTAGGTTTTTTGTTAATTAAATTATGTGTTAAAAATGTAAATCAATTATTGACCCGAATCAACTAACCGGTGAGATATTACGTGACAGTACAACTAGTAGGGACTATATAGGTTTAATTTTTTAATTATTATTGTTAATATTAATAATAACTAAAAAACTTCTTAAGGGGGGCGGCCCCGCCCCAGTGCTCCCTTCTAGATCCTCCCTTGATTTGGGCACCCGGCGAGGATTTGAATCTCAACCTCCTCGTAAACTTAGACCCAGCACAGTGTGAGTCTGACGTGATGGTGGTCAAGTGGTCTAAGGCGTCACGCTCACAATAGACTAAACAGTCGATGGAAGGGTAGTCGGGAGCATTGAGGGTGGTTTTCCCTAATTGGATTTCCGCTCTCACTCCACGCAAATGAGAGTCATACGTCATCACAATTCAATCTTACTCACACCCTACCCGTCCATTAACGTAATTAATACACACGCGTATAACTCGAACGGGTAGTAAGACACGGTGATAAAAAGTCTTCAAATAAAACATGAAATAAAACAAGAAAATAACATTTAGCCTCTTTCACTGCATCAAAATGCATGTACACAGTAACCTTGATAAAGGCGAGAAAATGAAATATGAGTAATGTTTATTAAAACTTGTCTGACAGAGAGAAAAACAATACTACTGAAGAATTAAGTTTAACACAAAACAGCGATAAAATAAGAAATAACATTTAAACGACCTACTTACAATTCTATTACATTTCAGATGACTGTTTTGTAAACAAAGGAAAGATTACAAAAAGTATAACCACGTCCTGCATTTGTGTCGGAACAATATTTATCGTTTTACTACATCTGTATTTGAATATAGAGTTTAGTATCTGTACAAATGGGCATGCGGACAAAAGCGTGTGTCCCACATATTTTGGTTTACCGGTAGTGGGGAGGTCGGGACTCAAGTCCCGGTAGAGTGTACATAGGTGGTTTTACATTGAGGTTTTCTCATCTTATTTCCGTAAATTCGTGGAAATTGTGAAAAAAATTACAGTCACGAGATGCATGCTATTTACTTGGTCAGCAAGTTGTTGATATCTCTCCTGTTTTCAAGGACTGTAAAACTAGGATTATACAAAACAATAATTTTACAGGTTGTTCTCTATGGGTGTGAAAAGTGGTCTACTACCTTACATGACGAAAAAAAGGGTTTATGAAGATATTTGGTCCAAAGTGGGCTGAGCCTACTGGAGAGTGGAGAAGGCTACATAATGAATAGTTAAATATCATTATTATTAGCACCGCGTCTTACTACCCATTCGGGTTATACGCACTTACTCTAATATGTTATAGTAGGGTGATTGTGAGATGAAATGAAGGACCTACAGTTTAACGTGGAATCCGAACCACGGTGGAGGCCTGACATTCCCCACATTCACAAGATGTCTTGTCAGAGGTGAAGGAAGGGTTTGGGAATCAGATAAATCTGTTCCGGTACGGAGGATTGAACCCCGGACCCCAGCACAGAAGTCTGACACCTTACCCCTAGAGCACTGGGTCACCAATAGTTAAATAATATGTTCTCATCACAAGACATTGCTAGGATAATCAAGTCTTGTAAATTGTGGTGGGCAGGGTATGCAGTGCGTGGGGGAGATCTTAGACAGTGTTCAGATTATTGGCCGGTAAACCTAATGGGAAGACCTAGACGTAGATGTGAGGATAGCATTAAAATGGACCTGAAAGAGAAAGGGTGTAATGAGGTGGACTGGTTAGAACTAGCTCATATATAGGAATGGTTGTCAAAAATGGCAGCTACACATCATATGATTTTACGTATGAATCTATGACAGTAGATCTAATATCATTTTGAAACTATCAAATAACAACAAAACTTTCTATCGTTTTCTTACAATATTACAGTCCAATTTTCATATAAATGTTATTAGCTTATTAGAGCTAGAAAATTTCCTATATCTACTCTTACGCACACTATTAATATGTCAAACTACCTTATCTGTATCAAGATAATTATCAATACCTTTAACATAATACCAATAAAATCGTAAACTGTTATCAATTTTGACCTCAAACAAATGTTTATATTTTCTAAAAGGCACTTACTATGAAAATTGGACTGTAGGTGTAGATTTATGCATACACAAAGTTAAATTGTAAAAATAAATAAAAAAAACAGTAGTATTTCTTCCATTAATAGTTAGGTTTTATCCGAGAAAGGTTAAAAACGTAATGACGACACATGTGTATAGTTTATTTAGCTCTTGTTTTAAAACAATCTAATAAATAAGATATACTCGTACGTGTGTCGGTCGCTCTGTTGACTAATAAAGATTCATTCTGTATAAAGTAAAGATCAAACAAGAAGGACTTTGAAATACTTCTTTGCGGTAGTATAGTAACAATGAACTCCGATACAATAAATCTCAAACTTGACTAGGATTCAGTCGAGAACATTTCTTTGACGGCGGCTGTATAGTAGGTGCACTAATAAAATACCTGATTAGGATACAGTCGAGAACATTGCTTTGACGGCGGCTGTATAGTAGGTGCACTAATAAAATAACTGACTAGGATTCAGTCGAGAACATTGCTTTGACGGCGGCTGTATAGTAGGTGCACTAATACAATACCTGACTAGGATACAGCCGAGAACATTGCTTTGACGGCGGCTGTATAGTAGGTGCACTAATAAAATAACTGACTAGGATACAGTAGAGAACATTTCTTTGATGGCGGCTGTATAGTAGGTGCACTAATAAAATAACTGACTAGGATACAGTAGAGAACATTTCTTTGATGGCGGCTGTATAGTAGGTGCACTAATAAAATCCCTGACTGACCAGCCATTGTTGCCAACATGATGTGAAATATACTAACACCAAGCAGAGAGTAGCATCAGGGCATATTTACACGCACCGGTGGTCACACATTTGAAGGTGTCATATACGCAATTTTTTTATTTTATGTAGGTATTTAACGTGCACGTTCTGAACTGACTGATTATATTACAGAACACGACTTATAAACTAACTTATACCTATAACAGACACAACATCGAGCCCCCGACCGTTAATCATTCATAACTGTGAAAGGAGAAACCCACAGTTCATCAATGATACATTTTACATCCATGCCAGTAATCGAACCCGAGATCCTTAGCTTAGTATAGAGACACGATACTGACACAGAGAGATCAGGTGTCGTACTACATGATTAATAAGCATCCAAGATATTCTAAGTACATCCTGTTAAAGAATTATATTATGTTCGTGTCTTCACTTCAGTCTAAGGCTACGGCCACGCTTGCGACCTGGTCGCGCGTTTTATGACCAGTTATCAGGCATCAAGGCATCAAGATGTGTTATTAGCCATAATAGTGTATAGTTATATGAATAAGAAACGTAAATATAGATAATACGGTTTCCACTCCATTAATATGCAGATACGTTAAAACGTTATTGATGTTATTGTGCCCCGAGATTGAGCTCCAATTGCTATGTTATTGAATTAATCGGTCCACGTTGGACGCCAATTAATACTATACGCGTCGGCAATGGACGACGATTGAAGTGATGCCGTTTAATTAGCTGATAATTGCCCGTGATCTAGTACTAACTAAAGCGGTACGGTAGTATTGTGAGATAATTTGTTTTTATAGCCCCGTGATCGAGCGCCAATTATTATGATACGGTTTTACAATCTGATATTTAAATTGAATAAATAAGACCTTTGAAATGTTGCACACGATTTATTGAAGTGATTTTATCTTCGCCACTGAAGATATAATTTTATATGATACAGTTTAGTTGAGCTACAGATTATTTCTCTGTACATTACACGTTCCGTGGTTTGAGTACCGTGCTGTGTAGATTTATGTAACTACTCTCTCTATATATTTATACGTACAAGCGGATTATATATGACATACTCCTTGCCTCTTGGATCCCCTTGTCACCAGTGTCAAAACCAACTAATAGAAAGAATCCTGGCGACAGAGGTTGTGAAGGCTAGCTTCCTATTGGGTAGAGGGAGCTAGCGCCACTTACTTTTTTGCTATTACTACGGAGTTGATTTTGAAAGAAAAATATAAGTCTTATGGTGTAATCTATTGACATCTGTTCTGAAAAGCTTGTGATTATCCATGGATGAAGTATTAAAATGATATTTTACATACAATACTTTAAAGAAAAATGCACTTCATCCATGACTTTTTTAATGTATGAGAGTTGTCCAAACCGGTATCATTACAACATACTTATGGACAGACTTGTAAAAAACCTGAGAACACACCCCTATTTAACTATAATGTTTTCGGTGTCACGTATAGAATGATAAAATGCAATTTATTGCTATGTTCCCGGTATTAAAAAAATAAAATTATTTACAAAGTGGAATTAATTATTATGATTGGAAACAACCTTTACACTCCAAGCCCTTGTCAAACATTTCAATATATTGTTAGTTTGTAATCTGTATGATTTTATGTATGCTAATTAAAAAGTTCTTAACCTTTTAATTTCTTCCATTGTTTAATTCATTCCAACCTTCCACTGTTGCAACTGCAACCTCTATCCAGAGCTTGGATTTTAAATTAATTTACTTTTTCTCGACATCTCGTATTGGGGTCGTAAACAAAAATCCAACTTGTAATTTTGATAAATTTTTACGTTTCGTGACCCCCTGAAATCAAACAAGTGGTTATCGCGATGCTGTGTGTCTGTCTCTTTGTGTGTTTCTCCTTGGGGTAACTTAGGAAAACTCTAGATATTAAGCCGGAAACGCGAAAACCACTTTTTAGGTTTAAAGGTGTCATGAACGTCGTCATTTATCGAAATATAGAGTTTGATTTTATTTTTTGATGATAACAATACTAACGAATCTTTTAAGGCTAACTAGAAATAAGGATGTTCCTTTTATTTGACTAGAACTTGAAAAAGCTAATATTTTGGAGATGCACCCTAAGGAAGGGGGCCCCTAGTTAAGGTATTTTTTTTACAACCTTTAGAACAAAAACCATTTAGGGCCAATATAAATAAAATATTTCTCCAGTGTGTATAAGTTTAGTTTAATTTTATACACAGGGTAATATAAACATTTCTTGAATACTTGTCACGGGCATCGCAAAGTTTGGATATACATAAAAAAAATAATTAAGAAGCAAATACCACTAAGTACACGGCAGTTATAAAATAACTTTTGAAAAAAATATCATCAGAAAATTAAACTAAACGTATATAATGAATTAATATTCTATTTAGCCGCTTCGGTGGCCGCGTGGTCTAATGCGCTAGTGATGGGCAGAATCGGATGAATAGAATCGATTCATTCGATTCTTTCAAAATCATTCGAATTAATCGAATAAGGGTTCGGCAAGACTGACAAGCGTGCGAGCGAGCGCGCAAGCGACTGGGTGGCCAAACTGGCGAGCGAGCGCGTAATTAGCAGACCCTAGTTCATTAGAGAAGATGTCTCTGTCAAAGACACTTGGTACATCTCTGCTCCTCGAAAATTCTTACAGAAAATATTGTGTATTTATAAAAAATAAAAAAGTAGGAGTGCATCCAATTAATAAATTGAGAAATGTGTGTGGTACTGTACTGAAGTGTTTTAAAATCAGATTAGCGGCACCAGTGGCGGAATGGTGCGTTGCACTCGATAGCTTTTGACTAAGAGGCAAAGGTTCGAATCTTGGCTCAGTGAACTGAAGGTGATTTTTAAAACTTATTTATTGTTGTGGTTTTTTCATACTCTCTCCAAACTAATGGTGATTCTTATTTGTAAAGGCCTACTTTGATTATAATATTGAAGTATTTTAACATATCGGGTTTACATATATATATTATATTATTTATGGTCTTACCAATTAAATTAGGCCATTAATAGCAAGTGTGTTAAGCCTATCACTGATAGAAAAAAGTCAAATATCATGCCAAAATGAGAAGTTTCCCTAGCACTCAATGAACCAACATACAATAATATTGCCTAGCGCCTGTAAACTAGACTGTACCGGGTCGAGCGCGCGCGCTTGAAAAATAGAACCAGTTCTATCTTTCAAGCGCGAGAGCTCAGTCGCTCGCTCCAGTGTGGCCACCTCCCATTACAACCAATGTGTTCTATTTTATATTTTAGTCGCTCGCGCGCTCGCTAACACGCTCAGTCTGGCCGTACCCTTACAGTCAAAATAATTCGAATGAAAATTACAAAATGATTCGATTATTTTGCTACATTACTACGTGGATTGTTCTTTTGCATTTCCTTAAATTTTCCCTACCTAACTAACTAATCGCATATAGCACGAATGGTTTGAGAGCTATTTTTTTTATCGTTGACTTAAACTTATTAAGTAGATAAGTATGTACTTTTTATGTATTTAATAAAACATTGCCCGGCCGTAATATTCTGATTGTATTATAATTTTATTCACTGAAATAATTTTACGATTGTAAACTTATATATTTTTGTTATGTTTAGGAAATATTATAGGGTAAACTATTTCGACTCTTCTAAACACAAAGGGAAACGTATGTTTCTTATTTAATTATTAATCGTACGCAAAATAATTTATATTAATTGCGAGCTACTTATTTGAGAAATGCGTTGATAAGCTGCAAACGCAAAGGAATGCGTGTTGGGAGATCCGACAGCAGGGTAAAGATAATAGTAGCACTAAACAAAACGAGCAACTAGTAACTAATTTTAGTAGTAAATATCCGATTATTACCGACTATTTACTACTTCTCAAAATCATTCGAATGATTCTTTCGATTCATTCGATTATTTTTTAAAGGAATCGAATGATTATTCGATTCTTAAAATCATTCGATTTTGTCCATCACTACTCTAGACTGCTGATAATGGGGAGATCAAGGTTTGAACATCAGGCGGGTGTCTTGAAAGGGTGTTTTTTCCCGAAATTCTTCTCCCCCCCTCCTGTTTCACGCAAATGCGGGTACAGTTTTACTAAATATTACCTTAATTATCGCTAAAACCACTAGGGTAATTAGTACATAAGTGTATATACCGAACGGGTAGTAAGATGCGCTGCTAAAAAATAAAACATGTATATATTGTGACAAAGAAAACCCTCCCCTTTAATTATAATTACTCCTACCATTACACATTAGCGTAAGTGCGTATAACCCGAACGGGTAGTAAGACGCGGTGCTAATAATAATAATAATAATAATAATAATAATTAGAGTAACAAAATATACATATAGTTTGGTCTTACAATTCATTAAAGTATTTCTCTTTGCCATTTCCTTTTACTAAAGCTCTCATCCATACGTCACTATTTTAGCAATATTGCTAGCTCTAAATTGTATCACCTCTTTGGTGTGTATTTGGAAAGTTGTTTTGTTTTTTTGTTTGTTTATGGGGTTTTTGAAGAATGGAAGTGGACGATAAGATTTTTAGTTTTGGTCTTCTTTTGGCGTCGGTTTGAAACTATTAATAAAGCTGGAATATTTAAGTTCCAAATCAAGAGACAAAAAGGGACACTGTTGCAAGTTATTAAAACTTTTAACTATAAACGTTTTACCCAAGAGTGTAAAATTTAACTTGGAGAGGAAGAGAGAAGATTATACATATCTTTAATCAAATATAATACAGAATGGCTATGGTGAGAAGTTTCCATTTTTTTGTTTTGTTTTGTTTCAAGAAAATTATGTTACCTTAGTAATGTAAATTAACGGAGCTCCATAGGCAGGATTTGATATGAGTAATATTCAGAATACATAAATAACCTAACAAATAACTTAATTTTTTTTTAAATTTCATAACCTTGTAATTTGTTTCCATTACAATATAACATAAACTTTAAGTATAAGTGCCTACCTAAATCCAGAGATCCCGAGTTTAGGTTTCTCGTGCAACTGAGCTAGATAAAATAAACTTCTATTTTCTTTATATACAACCTTAGGAGAATTATTTATATATATATATATATATATATATATATATAAATATATTTAATAAAATAAGATTTTTTTCCTCCCTTTCATTTTTTTTCACAGTGGCGCCTTAACGCGGGGCTTTTCGATAAGGTTAGGATAGAGCAACCTAGTATTTTCAAATGTGGTTTAGGTTATGAGCCAGGAAGGGTATTTTCTTAGAAGTAGGGACAGAGGACAGTCTAAGATAAACATTAGGTATGAGGCTGAGGTTTTACCCACAATAATGGATGGACAATCAATTGATGTAGGGTTGGAGGATGATGCTGCTACCACGACACCACAGCAGGAAAAGGTAGTTAGGGACCAAGTAGTGGTTGAGGATTTGAGCGACGACTCATCCCAAACTTATTTTGAGGGTCCGTCACCAGACGGGGACAAAATCCCTCCTTTCCCTATGGAAGTTCCCCATAGTACCCCTTCGTTGGACCTTATGGCGGGTATCCAACAGTTGTTAATGGAGATGAGGGAAGGGCAGTTAGTCCTCGAGAGAAAGCTCGTTTCTACTCAGGAGGAAACCCGCAGTGAGATTATGCGTCACATCGGGTCATTAACGGTCAGTATGAGGGAAGAGTTTTCAGCGGCAATAGGCAAGACCAGGGCCGACTTTGAGGTTAGAGTCGAGGCCACTGAAGAACGGTTCAGGCAGGAGCTGGCCAGTGTTAAGAAAGAGATCCTGGAGTCAAGGGATGAGTTTAGCCTGACCTTGGAGTCAAACCAAAGGTTGACGGCACAGAAGCAAGAACAGCAGGTCGCACAGCTAGAGGAAGGATTGAATAGACTAAGCCTAGAGGTGCGTACAGGGAACGAGAGTCAGACAAATACACTGGGGATTCTGAACTCTACTGTTGGCTCACTGAAGGACAAGAACCAGGATTTAGCCAGAACCCAGGTGGGGCTGGATCAGAGGTTGGCTGACACAGCCGAGGAGGTAAAAATGGTAAAGAACCAGCTTGAGGGATTGTCAGACCAGGTCAGGTTAGGAGGGCTGTTATGATAGGATGTTAGGAGGATTGTTATGATAATCTCACTTTAAGAAGTTGAAATTCATATTATGAGAGTCAGCATTCGCGACCAGTGGTGTAATAAGAAGCCTAGGGGGCTGTAGGTACCCAAACAGTTAGGGTGAGTTTAGTGGTCAATTGAAGATGATTGGGGGCACAGTACATTTCAGGAAACACCAATTTGGCATGAGTTCACGAGTTGTTGTTTTTTTGTTTGGAACAATTGTCTCATAAGTTGCAAGGGGAGAGTCTCATATTGTAACACGACTATGTTTCTATCTAACCTTCGCCATCCACTTAGCTATTTAATATTTAAGAACTTTGGTTTAGTTAAAGAGTGTGTAAACTAATAATTTTAATGTGTTCAGTCTATTGCTAAAGTGTGGTTTTGTTTCAATTTAATGAGGGTAGTTTTGTTTTGTGTTAGTAATTCAATTGTATATAGGTCTAGAGAATGCTAACACCTTATACTATATAAGGCAAGCATTAGCCATGTAACAAATTTGTGTAAATATTTGCAAAAAAAAAAAGTTATGTAAAAACCAAGGTAGAAGACAAATGTTTCACCTGAAGGACAGCTAGAGTGCCATTTGAATTTGCTCAAATAGCTAGTGTAGTGCGGTTGAAACCCAGGAGCATGTGTTTTTAATTTGTCGCTTTGGTTGCGAGGACACCCAAATATAACAAGTTCGCGTTTTCAAAACCTGTAAACCAATATGTAAAGGGTTAAATGAATGTACATTTCCGAGCAACCTTACCTGCAAGGATCTCAACGGTGCCAAGTTTAGAAGAAAGGAAAAGTCGTTAGACAATGGACCTTAACTCCTAGCACTTTATTTAAGTGCACCAAAAGCTGGAAATGTTCCAGTAGCAGTTTTCAATACTAAAACTAACTTCTGAAACATTAGGGGCAAATCTGTGACAAAGAAAACCCTCCCCTTTAATTATAATTAATTAGAGTAACAAAATATACATATAGTTTGGTCTTACAATTCATTAAAGTATTTCTCTTTGCCATTTCCTTTTACTAAAGCTCTCATCCATACGTCACTATTCTAGCAATATTGTTAACTCTAAATTGTATCACCTCTTTGGTGTGTATTTGGAAAGTTGTTTTGTTTTTTTGTTTGTTTATGGGGTTTTTGAAGAATGGAAGTGGACGATAAGTTTTTTAGTTTTGGTCTTCTTTTGGCGTCGGTTTGAAACTATTAATAAAGCTGGAATGTTTAAGTTCCAAATCAAGAGACAAAAAGGGACACTGTGTTGCAAGTTATTAAAACTTTGAACTATAAACGTTTACCCAAGAGTGTAAAATTTAACTTGGAGAGGAAGAGAGAAGATTATACATATCTTTAATCAAATATAAAGATATGTAACTTTCAGCTACAGAATGGCTATGGTGAGAAGTTTCCATTTTTTGGTTTTGTTTTGTTTCAAGAAAATTATGTTACCTTAGTAATGTAAATTAACGGAGCTCCATAGGCAGGATTTGATATGAGTAATATTTAGAATACATAAATAACTTAACAAATAACTTAATTTTTTTTTTTAATTTCATAACCTTGTAATTTGTTTCCATTACGATATAATATAAACTTTATGTATAAGTGCCTACCTAAATCCAGAGATCCCGAGATTAGGTTTCTCGTGCAACTGAGCTAGATAAAATAAACTTCTTGTTTTTATATACAACCTTAGGAGAAATATATATATTTAAATAAAAAAGTTTTTTTTTCCTTTTTCTTTTTTTTTCACAATATATTCCATTTATTTTGGGCGAAAAGTTTTCCTGCTATAGAAACTGTAAATAACTCGCGTTTCTTTCTGTCCCTCCTTGGACCATTTTAGGAAATTTCCTAGAGGCAAGAAAATAAAATTTCGTTCTATCTTTAACAACTCGCTCAACCACTGTCCCTCTCTCTTTCATTCTGTCTCCCCATACCTGTGTGAGACGGACAGGGAATATAGAGATGGCTATCTTGTAAGAGCGGCGTCAAGCAGCGCCCCTGTCGGTGGTCTCTCCAACTACTTGGGCAGAGGTAACAGCGGGAGAAATGGAGCCGTATGTTGTGATGCCGCCACTGCTGCCGCTATCTCTGTGTGGTATCTAGCTGTGTATCTCCCTTTCCTCCGCCAACAGGAGACAAGTGAGTCGGTAGTCGCGCGCGGGTCATACCAGTCATGACTCTCAAGGTCACTTCATAAATTTGATACACTTTAGAAGGAAGTGATTAAAGTAGGGATGGACACCGATTAAATAAATGATACGGAACTCCGCAAGAACTTTCTCGTTCTATTGTTTGAAAATGGAGATATTTATTCAAAACTCGTAATAAATGTGAAACGAAATCATATACACTAGAGAACCCAAGCATAAATTGCACTACACTTAATTAAAACATCTTTTGTTTCACGTTTTTAAATTTTATAGTTTTATTTTTAAAGAATGCCCTCATTTGTATGTTTGGACTAATAAAAATGATCGGTTTTGGGTCCACAAGGTCAACACTTCATACTAAAATTTCGATTTCTGTTTAAAATTTAAACATTTTATTAGGTGTTTCACATCTTCAGGTCATCGCATTGCTATTCAATTCCTTATTTATAAATTTTGACAAATAAAAATAAATAAATATTGACTATTGAGTCTAAAATGAAGGAGATAGATCATTGTTGTACACACATTTATCCTAAGAGGTTTAAAGAAAAACAACATAAGCTTTTAGAGACTTACTTATATTTAATATTGCGTTAAAACTTAAGTAGTATCTCTCTACAACTAAAGCTCACAATATTGTATTGCCAATTGTATTTGCCAATATCTCAGAAACTGTTAGTTTTATAAAAAATATGTTTCAAATAAAAGTTTATTTTTATTTTTAATAGTAGTACAGTTTTGCAATGATAAGTTATTTAGTATCTCAAATATTTGGGGAAATACAGAAATTTCCGCTTCTTTAAGGTACCCTAAAATTCAATTTCATAGGAAAATGGAAATAACCATTTTATTTATAATCTTAATCAATATCGTTAATCTACTCTTAATTTTAGGTTAAACAGACACGCATGCAGACGGCATTGCAAAAACCACTTTTTAAGGTTCCCGGGGTAATAAGACGTCAATATCCATTAACATTTCAGGTTAGATTTTTTTTTTACGGTCGCAATACTTTACCTTTAGTGTTCAAAAAGTTAATATATATTTGCGTATAGCTTGAAAGTTATTGGTTTTATAAAAATATGTCAAATAAAAGATTTATATTATAAATAGACCTACATATTTGCAACTATAAGTAATTTCATATCTCAAAGAATTACTGAGATATGATAAATAATACAAATCTACTCATCAGACCGGGACCCTTAAAGTCATTTTACAGAGATATTGAGAGAAGCCATTTTGTTTGGAATATTTATAGATGTTCATAAATGAAATTTAATCAAAATCGTTAAAGCTGATTTTGAGAAAATCGACCTTTTCTCTTTTTTCCCTTCAGTAAACTACCCTTAATTTTAGGGTTAGATATCCAATTCCAAAAATCCCTCGGGACAACCCTATGAAAACCCTAGATGCCAAGTTTTAGCCCGATTGGTACAATAGTTTAGGCTCTAGTTGAAGGTACAGACAGACAGATAGACAGACAGACAGACAGAAATAGATGGAAATTCCAAAAATCCTTTTTTCGGATTCGGGGGGTCATGAAACGTCGAGATTCATCAAAATCTCGAGTTCAATTTTTTTGACGATCACAATACTTTCTCTGCCTGTAAGATAGTGATAAAGTAAAAATATCGATGTATCCTTCAATACTATGACATTGATGTGAAATAACCATTTTATAGAAAAGTCCCCTGATTCACACAATGATCACACTTTACAGACAAAGAAGATTAAACGAGGTTGACGCCTTATACCACGTGCCCATCGATGTGGGTTTTATAATGTTTACGTAGCCAACTTAAAGAAAATTAAATAGGATTTTTAAAATGAGTATTTAGGAATAGGAAATTAAAGTTTAACCCCAGGCGGTGCTTAAAATAATTTAATATAGGTTTACAGGATTGTTTTGTATAAAATATATTTCCTGCATAAATGATCGAATGGTTTAAGATGCCACTCTTGCTATATACCGGATTTAAGGCTACGGGAAGATTGGGCTTTGCATCCCGGATCAGGTATAATACTGAAGTTGGTTTTCCTTAAATGGTTTTTCACTCGCTCTCCAAGCAAAATGCGGATATTTTTCCTTTACAATTATTATTTACTCATCCCTCCACGAATAATAGTAACTGTGTGGGTAACCTGAGTGGGTAGAATGACACGGTGACCACCTCCTCTCCCCCACCCCCCTAAATAAATAAATATTAATTTTAGGTAGGTCGGGTGCACAAAAATGAGATTTTTTTTAAAGGGAGGTTTCAATGAGTTTCACATGTGCTTTAATACCAAATTGACTAGGCCTATGTAATGACACACATACAAAATTAACGATGGAGTAGACACAACACCCTGTCCCACAGCGGTGGCTACCCGCTGTCAAAGGTAAAAGCTTAGAAAACTGAGATTAAATGCTGGAAGGTTCGTTGTTCTGTCCACATGACACCCTGTAAAGGTAAGCGTCCACCGCCCTCACTGGGCTCACCATACGCATCAGGTTTTTGTATTATTTATGTTATTTTAAAGGAGACTTCTTTCACCTATCCACATAGTACACCGGCAATGCCAATACGAATTCCGGGTGACAGATTAAAAGTCAATCCGTAAGGTGCGTGCAGACGATGTCATCAAGAATGGTGATTAGTACAAGCACTCCTCACCCCTCGCACCAATTGTATTCGAGTTCTCCGCTTTATTCTCTCTATTTAGTTTAGAGATGGGCGGTACAGTTCACTCTTGGGAACAGTTCAAAGTGATTCATTTCACCGAAATTAGCAGTTAATTTATCTTCTTCATTACTTTGCCAACTACTTCTTGCAGTTTAATCGTTTGCAAAATCCATCGTTCACATCCGACCTACTTCTTTCACCTTGGTCCTCCTCCAGTTCACGAATTACCGCGTGTGTCAGTTTTAATTTCAAGCTCACAGCACGAGTTTGATAATAAAGATCTGCCGTATGGGAGTGTTTTTAAAATATATTTAAATGTGTGCTCACGAATCAAATCTAGAACTTGTTATTTTTGTCAAAATAATAATTGCGATAAGCTTAAAAAAAAACAAAAATTACTTTATAAAATCAACATATCTTTGATAAAAAAAATTTAAAGTCAAATTAAACTAGTTACAACACCACCAGTTGTTAGATTAAGGATAGCTTTTTGGAGTACAGCTAGAGTATTTGTCTGTATGTACCCTTACGATTACCCGTACCACTAATGTCAGTATGGATATTAGGACACGCGACACGATAGAACTGAAGGATATATGCCTCCTCAGGCAATATGAATGCTCAGATTTCACTGGGCGTAGTACGCTAAATAAACTCTATTTGTGAGATGCGTGGGGTCCATCCGATGTGGGCTATGGACGCTTACCTTAAGGCCCTGCCT
>JBCFYV010000001.1:52446409-52457253 GCA_039000515.1 Timema cristinae
AAATTTGTTTTATTGGATTCTCAGATGAAATTTTACAAGAAGTTAAATTAGGATTTTTAGCATTTACTTGCTTATAAACTATTGCAAATATCGAATTTATGCTATGATCAAACGCGTGACGAATCGTCTAGTATTATTTAAGTTAGAATATTCTTAAACTTTCTCAAGAAGGACAAAATTGGAATGTTTATAGAAAGATATACATGAACGTCCTTCCATTGTTGTCGATTGTATTCACTTAGCTCTTAATATCACTATTTTGTGTGCCCAACTTTTTGGTATCATCTATTATATTTCGACACGTATGTATACTTTTAAAGGTTAATTTTCGCAATTATCCCCATTTCCAACAATATTAGAAAACAAATATTGTAAAAAGGGAGATTCATCTATAATTCATTTTAACATTTTTAAACACTGAATTATTGTACTCTGATTTTGGATGAAATCCAGTTTAAAAAATTCAAACTTTTTTTTGCAGCCAACCTTGATAGTACTTTTACTTCAATATGTATTGTTATCCTAAAGGTATTAATAATATCTTTCAAAATTGATAATAGAAGATAACATGTCTTTATATAAGACTATATTAAAAATATTTTAGTACCCTTAGTAACTATCATGTTGTTCTTCTGAATAAAATCAGGCTATAAATACCACTTGATTAGTTATTAATGTAAAATTATAGTATATTTTTAAAAAAGTTGCCAAAAGTACTAATTAATATTTATACTACTTGAATAAAATAAATTCCCTTCTCCAAACCCAATCTAAAAGTTTTTTTTTTAAATATAAGGAGATGATTATTTCTCCCTCCCTCTATTGCATATACAACTGAAACCTATATCAATATTTCTTGCTCACACTATAGCTAACCTTGAGCGATTCAGAAAGAAGTTGAAATATTTTTATCTGATTGAAAATCCTGAACTGTATACTGAAATGTGTTTTCATAGTAGGATCAGTTAATTTCAAATTTCTCTTAAACTCCAATTTTGATACCTTTCCTCTAAATTACATCTTTCACTTCCTTATATATAAAATAAATTCAATTTATCTCTAAGACCTTACTATATTTTCTATTGACATTGGTGTTCATATTAGCAATAAGGTCACTAGAAAGCTAGAATGTTTCAATATAAAAGTATTTTTTGATCAATTATATGATTGAAAATAATTTCATTCAAAGGGTTTTTAATGTTTTATAACAATTTATTACACAACAATTATGCGTATATTTATAGATATTGGTTTAAAATTTAAAATATGAAAATTTAAAAATTTAAAATCTTTATAATAAGAAACATTTTATTTCTCTATAGATAGAGAATATTAATTATATATTGTGACGTTATTTGCCACCCTACCTTGTATTTCCCTATGTTTTCTACTTTTTGTGAACAATTTCCAATTTATTTTCGCGTGAATTTAAGCACTTTGAAGTTAGGCCACACGCTGGTTGCCGGCCAGACTAATAATATCATTTACATCTATTAAATTAAATAAAAGGACGGAAGGAACAACGTAACACATTGTTTTAAATAATCTAAATAAGGAATTTTGATTATTAGAAGAAGAACACTTACCTTTTATTAAACATTTTAATTATCCTGTCAAGAAGTTTGTTGACTTATTTATAATGAACGTCAGCCATGTTTGATTTCAACGCATGCGCAGTCCTATCAAACAAGTGAGTAGCGGATTTGTTCGTAAAAGAAGAAACAAAGCTCGATGTAAATAACTCAAAAAAAGCGCGTTTTTCAATTCTAACAGATGGAAATAAACATTTAATTCTTTAAGAATAAAAACACGGTTCACTTTCATTAGCATACAGTTCAATATTTATGTTAAACTTGCATTTTATTTTATTTTTATCCCTAGTCCATAGCCAACATTTTATCTTTTGGTTTTACATATATATTTGTTTTCTCTTTGGACTTGGAAGTAAAGAATAGATCCTTTTTAAGTTTGGTTTTGGAAGATTTTTTATAAGAGACGAGGTCTTCTTCTTCTGAGTGGCTTTTAGCATGGAGCCAAATCTGCGGAGCTCCTAATTAAAATTATTTTAAAGTTAATTAAAGGTTGTGAATTAAAGTACAGTGGTAAAATGGAAAGCTAAGTGTGTGTACAAGAACTAGATTGTTTATTTTCGTTTTCAAATTGCGTAAGAATTTGAATTACTAAAGTGTAACAAATCTCTGAAGTTGGTGTCAATATGGACTATTTCAGTGGTGAGGCCAAGCCAACTCTTCAATTATAAATTATTATCTTTTTTTTTCCTCCTATAAAAATCAGAATTCATTTACTTTCAGAAAGACAGACTAATGCAGAGAATTAATTAACATTTCACTTTATGTCTAATTATTAAATTTTTTCTTTATTATATTTTTTTTTCTTGTCTCAACAATACTGTTCTATACTTTGTTAAATTAGCATTATAATTACCCGGAATTCAGTAGGTAGGCTTGGGATGTGGTAAAGGGGAAAACCACAATAAATCCACAAAAGTGCCAACAATTGTTATTTTATACGTTTATTTTTTTTATTATCTAAAATACATTTTGTTCCAACAAACCATTTTATCTGAATTGTTCATGTTTTAGTTTTAAGTTTACCCAGTGGTCTCGAGTATTGAGAGTCGTAGTGCCACTGACTGAACTAACCGAGGTAAAAAAATTCTTTTTTTCGTTTAATTATTATTTTTCTCCTAGATACTAGGGGTGGCGCCCAACAAAAACACAATCTTTATACATCTTGATGTTAACTATTGTTGTTATGTTAACAAGATGCAGAAGACAATAATATTAGACACAAAGAATATAATAATTTATACAATATATAAAATATAACAATATTATTTTTTTATTACAATATTGAATAAAATCCTGTTTAGAAAATTAAGTTATAATGCTACAATAAGCCAAGCTAGTCTATCATATTATGATTAAATATTTTTTGGTTAAAAAATTGTTAGTATTAAAATATACCGTTTTATTGAAGTTTATGTTTCTTTGGTGTATGTCTTTGAAAAGCTTTATACACAGCACTGACAGCAATGAACATTATTATGAGTACTGTTATCGAAATCAGAAATATGAAGGCAATGACATCTAGTAGCAGGAACTGGTACCATGGCATATCAACAGCTGCAGTACGCAGATGCTTGGCTCCTTTGTGTCTTAGTACGTAATCCGTCCACCAAATTGCACGATCCATTGCGGTTTGGGGTTGATCGTTCATTAACTTTGCTAGATGTATCACGTTTTTTCGATAGCTGTAGTTTTGGGAGAAAATTGAAATTATTAAAAATATACATCATATTTATCTTGCTTATTGTTGTTCAAATAAAGAAAAATTAAGTGGACACAAATTAAGCAATGAATTAAACGGTTGAATCTTAATTATACATTTCATCTACAGTGTACTTAATACAAAGACTGGGATAAAATAATTTGAACTTAATTATGTCTTAACTCACCTTGAATCATTTATTACTTTATTAAGAGCAAAAAGTAATTTTTCTTTTGTTATATCAGCAAAATCAAGCCTGATTCCTATTCCTTTTTCTTCTACTTTTTTCACATTGAAGTCCTGATCAGAGAAAAACGGGATGGCGATTAGCGGAACTCCTTCTGTAAGAGCTTCTTCAATACTTTGGAGTCCACCTTGCATTATGTTTGCCTTCACCTTCGGATTACCTATGTGGGGATAAGTTTTAAATTAGTATTATTACAATCATTTGATGATATACACGTGTTCATACACAAATAATTACAAACTACTATTTTATATAATGTATTTTGCGTTTGGATTGTAGCGTTTATCGTATAAAAGCTACATGATTTAAACGCAAAAACAATAAAAAAAAAAAGGACAATATAATTTCAACTACGCCTACATCGGATGGAGTCAACTCACCTAGGCCCCATTTTGCTTGTTGTGCCTCCCCCAGTCGATGCCTCCCCACCCCCACCAGCACCTCATACCACGATGAAAGTTCCGCAAGTACTAACTGTGTGAAAAGTGCAACAGACTGAACTTTGACTTCACCCGAGGCATGCTGGGAACTCTGTGACGTTGCAGTTAGAGAAAGCAACGTATTGCTAAAGTGTTGTTCTAGATGGTTCACCTAGCTTGTAGATGTTTCTACCCGTTGTATTACCACCCCGTCCCTCTCTTCTTGGTTTCTTGTCCTCCTTTGTTTGTGCTAACCCTCTCTCCCCCCTCTCAGAACTAGATCTTTCATATATATACCTGTGCTGTGCGTATGGTAATCACTCTT
This sequence comes from Timema cristinae, assembly GCA_039000515.1. Classification (NCBI taxonomy): domain Eukaryota; kingdom Metazoa; phylum Arthropoda; class Insecta; order Phasmatodea; family Timematidae; genus Timema; species Timema cristinae. The sequence goes on from JBCFYV010000001.1 coordinate 52,450,692, forward strand.
TTCAGGATACCGTCCTTGGACACAACTGAGTGTCAAGGATGTTCATAAGGTATAAATTACGTTTCGGTTTTTATATTCTCAAAATTCCTTTTCGGCCATAAATATTATTATTTTATTTAAATTATATAATCATTGTTTGGGAGAATGTATATAACCCTGATCTTTTATATATTGGATTAATTATGATAAATTATGTTAGCAAGTTTATTACGTTTGCAAAATAAAAGCTAAGTCCCTTTTTTGGACTCACGTGTTAGCTGCGTTTTCTCGGACTAATATCAGGGAAATTGTTGTGATATTTCCTTTTGAAGTTTTAATTTTTGACTTGGACTATTATTGCACATAATGTATACCCCGTATGGCGTGAGACGTCATTCAATTTTTTAAATGTATTTGCATTATACAAATATTACATATATATATAAATATTATAGCCCGTCTGGCAAATATTGCTACGATTAAATGTTCGCAAGTTTGTGTATAGTCTGTTATACTTTATAACCGGTAAGGCATAAGATGTCGAGGTTTTGTAAACGTTAGATTTAGGTAAAATAGACAACTTAGAGCCCATCTGGCTGTAAATTGTGTTATTACTCTTTAATTGTTTTTTCTATTCCCCTTTTGTAATATGTTGTATTGCGCTAACGTGTATTTATGTTGACGAGAAAATACCATTACTGTATTTATTATAAACAAGCTTTAATACTATTGAGGATGGTCGCTGAGGCTTGTTGTTATTAGATTTTCTACTGCTATACATATGTATTGATTTTAGTATTCAAATCAAGGTGATTGTGCAGACCCATCGTTATTACTTTTCTAATAATTTTACATATTATTATTATTTAATTTTGGGTGACTAGTAAGACCCATTGTTGTTATATTTCAAATATATATATATATATATATATATATATATATATATATATATTTTATATTCTTCCTTCTAATTGGGGGATTGTTAAAAATAAACCATTGGTATTGTTCTTCTAATATACACATATGTTCATTTTTATAAAGTTATCTTATTGCTTACTTTTGATTATAATATGAATTATCTGCTGTTTATCAAAATAAATTATTTCATATCTTAGTTTAATGCTTCTCTTCTCTTATAGTAGTCCGGTATAGGATCTAATTGAATGAAATATGTCCCGTCCTCTATCCTGATATCAGATAAATTTTGAGTCTCTTAAATAATATTTGTAAAGTGGGTTCATGGAAGCAGAATATGCCGCAGTACGGCCTATTTGTTATATAACGGTCCTATCGGCTCCTCTGCAAATTATTGTTTATTAATTTTTGGTATTTTATATTTAAATTAAAATCTTGTGTACCCGCCTCTATTCTCGGGAAAATAAGGGTGGTGTTACAGGATATAGGTAAAAAGAGTACAGCAAATAGTTATTTTATTTTTATTTAGACTCTCAAGACTCAGTTCACTACGCCATACAGTGAGGTCTGGAATTTTAAAGATCACTAAAGAAAATGCACCCACATTCACGTTAGAGGAGATTGTAAAATCATAGTGATATATCACGTATAGACATCCACTGCTATGCATTTGATTAAAGTTCAACCTTATCCGCCACATCATTAATAAAACATAATATTATCCTTGTATATGTATGTTGTCAGTAGAGCAAATATAACAACCTTGAATCTAGACAGTATTTTGATCTATCCCGATGTGACATCACATGAAATCGCGTTTAAGAATGGGCATCACTCATAGTGCGGTCACTGGTATAAAAAAATAGGCCTATTTATTGTGTTTGTTCAGATTGACATAGAATGTTGTATTGGCCAATGTTAGGAACTTAAGGAGACTGTTTCGGTCAGCGAGAAAGTAACAATCGTTGTCAGACCATAAAGATTAAAATATTATGGATTGTATTGTTTTCTGTAATTTCTTGTCTATTCTGTCTAAACATATATACTCACTTTCAACCTTACCTAAAACAAAAATTTTTTATGTCAGCAAGCAAGAGAGTAAAAAAACTCGAAACTTCTTATTCCAAGTAAAGAGGAATTCTCGCTAATAGTTCTCAAATATCTTACATCGTAGAATTAAATATTGCGTTATAACTGAACGTCAACGTGGCAATTTCTCGCTTACCGAGGCAGACCCCTTAACTCAAAGAGTTCCTGATATGTCAGAGAAATGTTCCTCGTCTATGATGGTAATTTATACTTAATTATTTGAGTTACGGGTTTCTCAATCTTAGTTTATCGCGGATATATCAATATTGGAGTCGATCTCTTTGGCCTTAGGGTAAAGTGCTTGCCTCGGGGCCAAATGATCGTGGGTTCAAAACAAGCCAAGGTCGATAGATTTTCCTTGTACAGTAAAAATTCGTAGAACAACTTCCTTCAGAGTGGAAGAAAAGCTGTGTGTCCCATGTAGATTGTGGCATGTAAAAGATCCCTGGAAGGGAATGAAAATGCCTTACCCGCCAAAATTGGTAATTACTTTCGAGCTCACTTATAGAAACGCTCGTGTGTTGATATAATCAAATCAAAAAATGCACGTTAAATACCGCAAATAAAAAAATAGTTATCATCATTTAATATATATATATAATTATATGTTTTTTTCATATTTTAAATTTTAAACCAATATCTATACAAATACGCTTAATTGTTATGTAATAAGTTGTTATAAAACATTTAAAACCCTTTGAATTAAATTATTTTCAACCATATAATTGATCAAAAAATACTTTTATATTGAAACATTCTAGCTTTCTAGTGACCTTATTGCTAATATGAACACCAATGTCAATAGAAAATATAGTAAGGTCTTAGAGATGGCTTGGATTTATTTTATAAATATAATGATGATAACATTCAGCCAGCCTCTGCGGGTCGTCTGGCACATCCTCTTCCGTTCCTGTCGATTGCTCCAAACTTCTCCCTCAGCCACGCGTCTCCAGTCCGCTCCTTTCTTTAACTTCCATATCCTTCTGCTCTTGGTCCATCCGTCTTGTCCATGGTCTTCCAATAGGTCTTCTACCCTTCTCATTGTCCTGTAAGATTTTCTTAGGCGTTCTCATCACATGACCTAACCACAGTAGTCTTTTTCTCTTCATTGTCTCTTCTACCTGTATAACTTTTAAACCATCCCTAATTATTTCATTACTTATTCTGTCTCATCTTGTTACATTTCCAATGTCTCTCAGTATCTTCAACTCTGCTACCTGCAATCTACTTAAATCTCTCTTCGTCCATGTCCAGGTTTCAGAGCCGTATGTCAATATAACAAAATTGGAGAAAATAAATTTACAAAGTATAGGTTTGTTTGTTGTTGTTGTTGTTTTTTTTAAACTACTTGGCATCAGCATACAAGCGAGCTATACGGGTCGATAGGCCACTGCATGTTGGCGAAGATAATGCCAACATTTAAGAAAAAAGGTTTTCAGCACAACGATCCCTATAGCCATTAATCTTAACTTTCTAGAATGGAGCTGCTACTTCTTTATTCAAGTAGCTCCTCAATTGTAATCACGTGGATGAATTGACCCGGTTCCAAACCCACTGCTTAGGGATGGACATCGGACATTGATGTTTATTGGGCGATGATTTTCAACTATCAATGATGAAGATTCGATGTTGGCACTATCGATGTTTGCTGATTGATGACTTGTGTGCCACAGATGTCCCTACAGAATATCGATTGTATAAAATCCTCGACCAATAAACATTATCTAAACAACTAATATATCGAAACGAGGGTTCTTTTTGGCTTACGTTCTGGTAAGGATTATGTCGCATGGAATACATTAATGTCCATACCGAAATGATAGAATCTATTAGAAAAATCAATACAGTAATTGAATAGCATCAATTTTATAGAATAAAGAAAACACTGAATTGTTTGAAGAAATCAATCAAAGTGTAACTGATTATTATATTTAAGCGGGGGTTGGAGGGTTTTAATGAGGAAGAGAGGCAGAGCTGACACCCGTGGTACCGACAAAAACACACATGTGTTTTATGTACATCATTACAATTTGGATATCGGTACAAAATATCGAAGGCTGAACATTATCAACCTACAAAAATCGATGTCTTGTACATTTAACTTTTAAAATAATTATTTGAAAACATCAATGTTCGATGTTCTTTCCTACCTGTATCTGGTGGTGGGTAAAGTAAGACAAACATTTACAAAGACAAGAAACCGTTTAAAAGGAAAGGTGGTTTTGAATTTAGTGTTTTTACAAACAGTGGACGATAAATTGTGATTATTCTAATTACTGAAAAGTCATTATCAAACACAGGTTATATTCAAAAAGGTATATTTTTGTATCTGTTGTGTATGTATTTATTTTTTAATATTATTTGATAGAATAGAAATTGTAGTTTTCGAAACAATGAATATAATGCACTTCAAATTTAGTTATTAATTTTTTGAAAAAAAAAAACACTTGTTTTATCTGTGAAAGATCGAAATTTCTCAAAAACATGTTTTTTTTAGAAAACCTAATTGTTTTTAAAACAATGTGCCCCCCCTTTCCCACTAACCATGTTAAATTATATCGATGTATATTTTCTATATCCATCCATACGGCACTGATTTAAATAAAGATTTATAAGTGCCGGGATTTGAACACATAACCTCTGGATCTGTATTTATCAAGTCTAATCACAGTAATGGTATCTACAATAGTAATGATTGATTTAAATACTTATATTTCTTAAATCCCTAGCCAATTATTACGTGCCACACAATCGAGACTCCTTGAACAATTACCAAGGATACAAACCAAGGACTAGTAGGGTCCACGAGATTCATGTCCATGAATATTATGATGTAACTTTATGCAAGTTGGTCACCAATTTAATGGCTAGGATGCTTTTATGAAATCTTTAAAATATTATTTAAAATAAAGAATAATACGCCAAATGATTTGAAAGAAAAAATTACTTATAGAAAAAAAAACTATAAAGGTATTTTGTTTAGTTCAGTAATATATCTAATCAAAATATTGTAACCATGAACAGGGGCTCAGATCCGGGGTAAGGGTGGTGTCATATATTTTACTAAAAAGAAAAATCCAACTCTCACTTCACGAAAAATAGGATAAGCTGCTTTCAAACGCTACCTTCTTAAACAGGGATATTTTTAGGGAACGCTATAGACGGAAACGATTCCTTTAATGATATCTTAAATACCATCAAATATATGATTAAATACATATTTCATTCAGAAAAATGAGAATCCATGTTTCGAACAATGTCTAAATTACCAAGGTAACTATAACTAATATAATTATTTCTGTCACAGATGGTAAGCAATTATTTTTATTTTCTAATTTAAAGGGAAAATGGGCTAGACTTGTCCTACTCCTCCAAGTTCGTTTACAAGAGTTAGGGGATTGCTACGACTAAAGTTACCATTCTAAACCAATTAGTGGTAAATTTGTAAATATAAAGACGTAAATAACATGGATATAACTGTCCTTTTGTTGAACTTATTGGTTATATTTAAGGTTTTCAATCTATTTTAGACTATTAACTTCAAATAATCAAAGTGTGCCTATTAGTTTGTTAGGGTAACTTACGTAGTATATCTTGTTGAGGGAACCATTTCGCCACCCTCACGTTACTGGTCTGTCCAGGTAGACGGTCAGACTCCCACTTCCACAGCACGTGGTAATCAGGCAATTCAGCGAAGGCGTCTAGGAAGATCTGGCGTTTCTCTGCGGTCAATGTGTCACTCTTAACATTGGAACCCAGGCTGAAATATATTACGCCTTTTGGTGAATTATCTATGAACATCTTTATGTCCTGAAACATAATATAATGTTACAATCAATTATTACAAATACCAACACAAACTTTGACATAACTGTACTAGTGAACTGTTGCCCTCCTTTATTCATTCATTGAACCAAACACGTACAAAATAATAAATGAACAAATGATTACTTATTGACTTTCAAGTGTTTTTATGGGCAATGAGAGGAAACAAATTTAATATTACAATATAATCAAACATATTTTTATATGTAACTGTTTTTTATCTTGAGGGGGCCACACCTGTATCGTTATAAAATAAATCAAGATGAACAATATTTCATGGACGTTTAGTTAGAGCTCTCTGCAAGATAATGCGACTGCATTTCCTCTACATACGTTACTTATCTTTCCCCTTGGATTTTTAGCACCACGCCTTACTACCCCTTTGGGTTTCAAGTTTATTTACCAATTACGCTAATACTCTAATGGTTTTATGTATGAGGAAGTATGCCCACATTTGCGTAGAGGGTGAGTGGAAATTAATTTTAGGAATATCAGCCTCAGTACACCCGACCGAGATTCGAAACTTGATCTCCATAATTTCTTCAGTCCAGTCTACAGCGAAAGTAACGTCCTAGGCCATGCAGCCAACGAAGCGATTTTCCCCTTTGATGAATTTGAAACTAGCTTTTATGTAAGGTGTATAATTTCTTTAACTCAATTTAGAAAACATCAGTACTATTACTAAAAGTATTGTGGTTCTTACAAAATATAAATTTATTAATGTAATCTTACTTTAGGTAATGGCTTAGCTCGT
>JBCFYV010000001.1:52457353-52469726 GCA_039000515.1 Timema cristinae
TGAACCCACGATCATTTGGCCCCGAGGCAAGCACTTTACCCTAAGGCCAAAGAGATCGACTCCAATATTGATATATCCGCGATAAACTAAGATTGAGAAACCCGTAACTCAAATAATTAAGTATAAATTACCATCATAGACGAGGAACATTTCTCTGACATATCAGGAACTCTTTGAGTTAAGGGGTCTGCCTCGGCAAGCGAGAAATTGCCACGTTGACGTTCAGTTATAACGCAATATTTAATTCTACGATGTAAGATATTTGAGAACTATTAGCGAGAATTCCTCTTTACTTGGAATAAGAAGTTTCGAGTTTTTTTACTCTCTTGCTTGCTGACATAAAATTTTTTTGTTTTAGGTAAGGTTGAAAGTGAGTATATATGTTTAGACAGAATAGACAAGAAATTACAGAAAACAATACAATCCATAATATTTTAATCTTTATGGTCTGACAACGATTGTTACTTTCTCGCTGACCGAAACAGTCTCCTTAAGTTCCTAACATTGGCCAATACAACATTCTACGTCAATCTGAACAAACACAATAAATAGGCCTATTTTTTTATACCAGTGACCAGTGATGCCCATTCTTAAACGCGATTTCATGTGATGTAACATCGGGATAGATCAAAATACTGTCTAGATTCAAGGTTGTTATATTTGCTCTACTGACAACATACATATACAAGGATAATATTATGTTTTAGTAATGCTGTGGCGGATAAGGTTGAACTTTGATCAAATGCATAGCAGTGGATCTATATACTTGATATATCACTATAATTTTACAATCTCCTCTAACGTGAATGTGGGCGCATTTTCTTTAGTGATCTTTAAAATTCCAGACCTCACTGTATGGCGTAGTGAACTGAGTCTTGAGAGTCTAAATAAAAATAAAATAACTATTTGCTTTACTCTTTTTACCTATATCCTGTAACACCACCCTTAATCTCCCGAGAATAGAGGCGGGTACACAAGATTTTAATTTAAATATAAAATACCAAAAACTAATAAACAATAATTTGCAGAGGAGCCGATAGGACCGTTATATGACAAATAGGCCGTACTGCGGCATATTCTGCTTCCATGAACCCACTTTACAAATATTATTTAAGAGACTCAAAATTTATCTGATATCAGGATAGAGGACGGGACATATTTCATTCAATTAGATCCTATACCGGACTACTATAAGAGAAGAGAAGCATTAAACTAAGATATGAAATAATTTATTTTGATAAACAGCAGATAATTCATATTATAATCAAAAGAGGTTAATATTAAGCAATAAGATAACTTTATAAAAATGAACATATGTGTATATTAGAAGAACAATACCAATGGTTTATTTTTAACAATCCCCCCAATTAGAAGGAAGAATATATATATATATATATATATATATATATATATATAATATATATATATATATATATATATATATATATATATTTGAAATATAACAACAATGGGTCTTACTAGTCACCCAAAATTAAATAATAATAATATGTAAAATTATTAGAAAAGTAATAACGATGGGTCTGCACAATCACCTTGATTTGAATACAAAAATCAATACATATGTATAGCAGTAGAAAATCTAATAACAACAAGCCTCAGCGACCATCCTCAATAGTATTAAAGCTTGTTTATAATAAATACAGTAATGGTATTTTCTCGTCAACATAAATACACGTTAGCGCAATACAACATATTACAAAAGGGGAATAGCAAAAAAAATTAAAGAGTAATAACACAATTTACAGCCAGATGGGCTCTAAGTTTTCTATTTTACCTAAATCTAACGTTTACAAAACCTCGACATCTTATGCCTTACCGGTTATAAAGTATAACAAACTATACACAAACTTGCGAACATTTAATCGTAGCAATATTTGCCAGACGGGCTATAATATTTATATATATATATGTAATATTTGTATAAAGCAAATACATTTAAAAAATTGAATGACGTCTCACACCATACGGGGTATACATTATGTGCAATAATAGTCCAAGTCAAAAATTAAAACTCCAAAAGGAAATATCACAACAATTTCCCTGATATTAGTCCGAGAAAACGCAGCTAACACGTGAGTCCAAAAAAGGGACTTAGCTTTTATTTTGCAAACGTAATAAACTTGCTAACATAATTTATCATAATTAATCCAATATATAAAAGATCAGGGTTATATACATTATCCCAAACAATGATTATATAATTTAAATAAAATAATAATATTTATGGCCGAAAAGGAATTTTGAGAATATAAAAACCGAAACGTAATTTATACCTTATGAACATCCTTGACACTCAGTTGTGTCCAAGGACGGTATCCTGAAAAGAGTGATTACCAGCCTTTCGGCTGTTGCCCGACATAGAACATCTGACTTGACAGTTATGCCACGCCAGGTTGTCTATGAAAGGGCTGATTTGTTCTGTGAGTTAGGGTACGGCCAGACTGAGCGCGCGAGCGACTAAAATATAAAATAGAACACATTGGTTGTAATGGGGGTGGCCACACTGGCGCGAGCGAGCGCGCGAGCGACTGAGCGCGCGCGCTTGAAAGATAGAACTGGTCCTATTTTTCAAGCGCGCGCGCTCGACCCGGTACAGTCTAGTTTACAGGCGCTAGGCAATATTATTGTATGTTGGTTCATTGAGTGCTGGGGAAACTTCTCATTTTGACATGATATTTGACTTTTTTCTATCAGTGATAGGTTTAACACACTTGCTATTAATTGCCCGGTGACCTGGCGGTCTAGGGGTAAGGTGTCAGACTTCTGTGCTGGCGGCCGGGGTTCAATCCTCGGTCCCGGCACAGATTTATCTGATTACCAAACCCTTCCTTCACCTCTGGCAAGACATCTTGTGAATGTGGGGAAAGCCAGGCCTCCACCGTGGTTCGGATTCCACGTTAAACTGTAGGTCCTTCATTTCATCTCACAATCACCCTACCATTACACATTAGCGTAAGTGCATATAACCCGAACGGGAAGTAAGATGCGGTGCTAATAATAATAATAATAATAATAATAATAATGGCCTAATTTAATTGGTAAGACCATAAATAATATAATGTATATATGTAAACCCGATATGTTAAAATACTTCAATATTATAATCAAAGTAGGCCTTTACAAATAAGAATCACCATTAGTTTGGAGAGAGTATGAAAAAACCACAACAATAAATAAGTTTTAAAAATCACCTTCAGTTCACTGAGCCAAGATTCGAACCTTTGCCTCCTAGTCAAAAGTTATCGAGTGCAACGCACCATTCTGCCACTGGTGCGGCAAATCTGATTTTAAAACACTTCAGTACAGTACCATACGCATTTCTCAATTTATTAATTGGATGCACTTCTACTTTTTCTTTTTTATAAATACACAATATTTTCTGTAAGAATTTTCGAGGAGCAGAGATGTACTAAGTGTGTTTGACAGAGACATCTTCTCTAACTAGGGGGGGGGGGGGGGGGGGGGGCGGTGACCTAGTGGTCTAGGGGTAAGGTGTCAGACTTCTGTGCTGGCAGCCCGGGTTCAATCCTCGGTCCCGGCACAGATTTATCTTATTTCCAACCCCTTCCTTCACCTCTGACAAGACATCTTGTGAATGTAGGGAATGCCAGGCCACCACCGTGGTTCGGATTCCACGTTAAACTGTAGGTCCTTCATTTCATCTCACAATAACCCTACCATTACACATTAGCGTAAGTGCGTATAACCCGAACGGGTAGTAAGACGCGGTGCTAATAATAATCTAACTAGGGTCCGCTAATTACGCGCTCGCTCGCTCGCTCGCTCGCCAGTTTGGCCACCCAGTCGCTTGCGCGCTCGCTCGCTCGCGCGCTCGCTCGCACGCTTGGCAGTCTGGCCGAACCCTTACAGGCAGCAGTCGCTGGCCCTTATCCTCATGGTATGAGGGTGAAAACAATGAATAGGTGAAACCGTTGAATGATGCTGCAATAAAATACAAAGTTATAAATTAGTACCCTTTGAGTGAAAATAGTGGTGATTGTGAATGATCTCGCTATGGTAAGAGGGTTTGGAAGGATTTTCTTTTCTTAGGATGAGGAAGGTTGGCTTATTTGGAATGATCGATTTGTGAGTGATGGCGTAATGTGATTTCGGGAGTGGGTTGGTAGGCTTAACTGTTTTAGGAGTTGGTTTGACGAGGATGGTTACATTTCCATTCCCCATCTGGGGCCGACAGTGGCGCCAGCGTTATTCTCTGGCTAGAAGGTTGACCTAGTCGGTTATCCCAGTGGAGTCCGGCGGTGGCAAAGGTGATAAAGAATAACTTGTTGGGAAGGATTTTCTTTTCTTGGGATTTGGAGTGAGGTGGATACATTTCCATTCCCCATCTGGGGCCGACAGTGGCGCCAGCGTGAGTGATTACCATACGCACAGCACAGGTATATATATGAAAGATCTAGCTCTGAGAGGGGGGAGAGAGGGGTTAGCACAAACAAAGGAGGACAAGAAACCAAGAAGAGAGGGACGGGGTGGTAATACAACGGGTAGAAACATCTACAAGCTAGGTGAACCATCTAGAACAACACTTTAGCAATACGTCAATTTCTCTAACTGCAACGTCACAGAGTTCCCAGCATGCCTCAGGTGAAGTCAAAGTTCAGTCTGTTGCACTTTTCACACAGTTAGTACGTGCGGAACTTTCATCGTGGTATGAGGTGCTCGTGGGGGTGGGGGGGCATCGACTGGGGGAGGCACAACAAGCAAAATGGGGCCTAGGTGAGTTGACTCCATCCGATGTAGGCGTAGTTGAAATTATATTGTCCTTTTTTTTTTATTGTTTTTGCGTTTAAATCATGTAGCTTTTATACGATAAACGCTACAATCCAAACGCAAAATACATTATATAAAATATTAATTTGTAATTAATTGTGTATGAACACGTGTATATCATCAAATGATTGTAATAATACTAATTTAAAACTTATCCCCACATAGGTAATCCGAAGGTGAAGGCAAACATAATGCAAGGTGGACTCCAAAGTATTGAAGAAGCTCTTACAGAAGGAGTTCCGCTAATCGCCATCCCGTTTTTCTCTGATCAGGACTTCAATGTGAAAAAAATAGAAGAAAAAGGAATAGGGATCAGGCTTGATTTTGCTGATATAACAAAAGAAAAATTACTTTTTGCTCTTAATAAAGTAATAAATGATTCAAGGTGAGTTAAGACATAATTAAGTTCAAATTATTTTATCCCAGTCTTTGTATTAAGTACACTGTAGATGAAATGTATAATTAAGATTCAACCGTTTAATTCATTGCTTAATTTGTGTCCACTTAATTTTACTTTATTTGAACAACAATAAGCAAGATAAATATGATATATATTTTTAATAATTTCAATTTTCTCCCAAAACTACAGCTATCGAAAAAACGTGATACATCTAGCAAAGTTAATGAACGATCAACCCCAAACCGCAATGGATCGTGCAATTTGGTGGACGGATTACGTACTAAGACACAAAGGAGCCAAGCACCTGCGTACTGCAGCTGTTGATATGCCGTGGTACCAGTTCCTGCTACTAGATGTCATTGCTTTCATATTTCTGATTTCGATAACAGTACTCATAATAATGTTCATTGCTGTCAGTGCTGTGTATAAAGCTTTTCAAAGACATATACCAAAGAAACATAAATTTCAATAAAACGGTATATTTTAATACTAACAATTTTTTAACCAAAAAATATTTAATCATAATATGATAGATTAGCTTGGCTTATTGTAGCATTATAACTTAATTTTCTAAACAGAATTTTATTCAATATTGTAATAAAAAAATAATATTGTTATATTTTATATATTGTATAAATTATTATATTCTTTGTGTCTAATATTATTGTCTTCTGCATCTTGTTAACATAACAACAATAGTTAACATCAAGATGTATAAAGATTGTGTTTTTGTTGGGCGCCACCCCCAGTATCTAGGAGAAAAATAATAATTAAACGAAAAAAAGAATTTTTTTTACCTCGGTTAGTTCAGTCAGTGGCACTACGACTCTCAATACTCGAGACCATGGGTAAACTTAAAACTAAAACATGAACAATTCAGATAAAATGGTTTGTTGGAACAAAATGTAATTTAGATAATTAAAAAAAAAACGTATAAAATAACAATTGTTGGCACTTTTGTGGATTTATTGTGGTTTTCCCCTTTACCACATCCCAAGCCTACCTACTGAATTCCGGGTAATTATAATGCTAATTTAACAAAGTATAGAACAGTATTGTTGAGACAAGAAAAAAAAAAATTAATAAAGAAAAAATTTAATAATTAGACATAAAGTGAAATGTTAATTAATTCTCTGCATTAGTCTGTCTTTCTGAAAGTAAATGAATTCTGATTTTTATAGGACGAAAAAAAAAGATAATAATAATTTATAGTTGAAGAGTTGGCTTGGCCTCACCACTGAGATAGTCCATATTGACACCAACTTCAGAGATTTGTTACACTTTAGTAATTCAAATTCTTACGCAATTTGAAAACGAAAATAAACAATCTAGTTCTTGTACACACACTTAGCTTTCCATTTTACCACTGTACTTTAATTCACAACCTTTAATTCACTTTAAAATAATTTTAATTAGGAGCTCCGCAGATTTGGCTCCATGCTAAAAGCCACTCAGAAGAAGAAGACCTCGTCTCTTATAAAAAATCTTCCAAAACCAAGCTTAAAAAGGATCTATTCTTTACTTCCAAGTCCAAAGAGAAAACAAATATATATGTAAAACCAAAAGATAAAATGTTTGCTATGGACTAGGGATAAAAATAAAATAAAATGCAAGTTTAACATAAATATTGAACTGTATGCTAATGAAAGTGAACCGTGTTTTTATTCTTAAAGAATTAAATGTTTATTTCCATCTGTTAGAATTGAAAAACGCGCTTTTTTTGAGTTATTTACATCGAGCTTTGTTTCTTCTTTTACGAACAAATCCGCTACTCACTTGTTTGATAGGACTGCGCATGCGTTGAAATCAAACATGGCTGACGTTCATTATAAATAAGTCAACAGACTTCTTGACAGGATAATTAAAATGTTTAATAAAACGTAAGTGTTCTTCTTCTAATAATCAAAATTCCTTATTTAGATTATTTAAAACAATGTGTTACGTTGTTCCTTCCGTCCTTTTATTTAATTTAATAGATGTAAATAATATTATTAGTCTGGCCGGCAACCAGCGTGTGGCCTAACTTCAAAGTGCTTAAATTCACGCGAAAATAAATTGGAAATTGTTCACAAAAAGTAGAAAACATAGGGAAATACAAGGTAGGGTGGCAAATAACGTCACAATATATAATTATTATTCTCTATCTATAGAGAAATAAAATGTTTCTTATTATAAAGATTTTAAATTTTTAAATTTTCATATTTTAAATTTTAAACCAATATTTATAAATATACGCATAATTGTTGTGTAATAAATTGTTATAAAACATTAAAAACCCTTTGAATGAAATTATTTTCAACCATATAATTGATCAAAAAATACTTTTATATTGAAACATTCTAGCTTTCTAGTGACCTTATTGCTAATATGAACACCAATGTCAATAGAAAATATAGTACGGTCTTAGAGATAAATTGAATTTATTTTATATATAAGGAAGTGAAAGATGTAATTTAGAGGAAAGGTATCAAAATTGGAGTTTAAGAGAAATTTGAAATTAACTGATCCTACTATGAAAACACATTTCAGTATACAGTTCAGGATTTTCAATCAGATACAAATATTTCAACTTCTTTCTGAATCGCTCAAGGTTAGCTATAGTGTGAGCAAGAAATATTGATATAGGTTTCAGTTGTATATGCAATAGAGGGAGGGAGAAATAATCATCTCCTTATATTAAAAAAAAACCTTTTAGATTGGGTTTGGAGAAGGGAATTTATTTTATTCAAGTAGTATAAATATTAATTAGTACTTTTGGCAACTTTTTTAAAAATATACTATAATTTTACATTAATAACTAGTCAAGTGGTATTTATAGCCTGATTTTAGTCAGAAGAACAACATGATAGTTACTAAGGGTACTAAAATATTTTTAATATAGTCTTATATAGAGACATGTTATCTTCTATTATCAATTTTGAAAGATATTATTAATACCTTTAGGATAACAATACATATTGAAGTAAAAGTACTATCAAAGTTGGCTGCAAAAAAAAGTTTGAATTTTTAAACTGGCTTTCATCCAAAATCAGAGTACAATAATTCAGTGTTTAAAAATGTTAAAATGAATTATAGATGAATCTCCCTTTTTACAATATTTGTTTTCTAATATTGTTGGAAATGGGGATAATTGCGAAAATTAACCTTTAAAAGTATACATACGTGTCGAAATATAATAGATGATACCAAAAAGTTGGGCACACAAAATGGTGATATTATGAGCTAAGTGAATACAATCGACAACAATGGAAGGACGTTCATGTATATCTTTCTATAAACATTCCAATTTTGTCCTTCTTGAGAAAGTTTAAGAATATTCTAACTTAAATAATACTAGACGATTCGTCACGCGTTTGATCATAGCATAAATTCGATATTTGCAATAGTTTATAAGCAAGTAAATGCTAAAAATCCTAATTTAACTTCTTGTAAAATTCCATCTGAGAATCCAATAAAACAAATTTAGAATGGCATAAAAACTACCTGATAGAAAAGTAACAGGTATCTTACATCAGATTTATTAAACATAAATATGAATTAAGTAGGATTAAAAATAAAAGTCCAAATTTTGAACATATTACCTCTGATTTAATTAAAGAAATCTTCTAATATGGGATCTTTATAAGTTGTTCATAACGTTAATATATAATTTCTTAATATTATATTACATAGGGTTCTTATAAAATAGTGAATGTTTAATATATGTTAATGAGTAAATTCATTGATATACATTTTAAACGTAAATTTTATTCTTTGATCATACATAAGTTATGGTCACCACCTAAAGAATCATATTCAAATTAATATAATCAGTATGAACCTGGCTCTATGCAAGAAGGCTAAAGTTACAAAGAACCATAAATTCCATTACTTCTTTCGGCAGCAGCTGCAGAGGCCGAGGCAGCTGCAGAGCCGTAGCCTCCATCACAATATGGTCCCCGTGGCCAGTGTGGGTAGTTGGGATAGCACCAACCAGGGTATCGAAGAACCAAGGTCTCCGTACCACTGAGCTGAGCACACGGCGACAAGTAGCGCCACAATGAGTATAACTTGCAACAGTTGTTCACAAGATAATAAAACTACCTGATGAAGTTGGTGTAGAGAGGAATCAATTTTTAATAGTTGATAGCTTCATGATGAAACCACTTGAGATTACAAATACTATATCATTTGTTACATTAGCTACATTTTAACTCCATGTCCAACTTTATAAAGTTTTGAAAATACTACTAGCTCTATTTTTAAATATTCCTACATCAAGTCATGTTATTTGAAGCCATAACCTTCACGAAATTTTAACAATACACGTAAAGTTACACTTATAAAATGATAAAACTATTTAAATTTGACTGCCAAAAATATATTTATATTTCTAGAAGTTGTGTCGGAGGTCTATTCGTAATAATACCAAGGTGCATATATTGTTAGAGAGCACATTTTTTTTATCATATATAGCTACCTTTATTTATAATTACCTACAATTAATAATATTAGCCTATTATAGAGCATTTAAAAGCAGTTATTTATTTATTACCCTTAAAATATACTATTTTAATAGTTTTGAAACATGTCCATTTTTTATATTTATACTACTAAATTTATTTGCCTTTATTGGTTCACAACTAAATGTTTGGTTTGTAGGTTTTTAGTACTTATATTACTTTTTACCTCATGATAACCTATCTCATTTAATAAATTAGTCTTTTCAACATAGTCAATCATTTATTAATACAAAATCAACTTTAAGCTATCACATTGCACTAATAATAATCTAACTAAGATTTGTTATTAATAACATTAATCAACTTTAAATATAATTGTTTCAACCTGATGAATACACTTCAGTAATAACAGCTGATATGTTAAGTATATTTTACTCCTTTGGATTAATGTATATTTTTATAGTATATATAATATAATATAAACTTTAGGAATGTGTTCATATATTGAGGGCATGTCAAATGAATAGAGTCCATTCACGTCTAGATAAACAAGGTAGGATTCGGGATTGGGAAGGTATAATGACTCCATATACCGATTGTTCCCACAGAATGGCGATTAGCCTCAAAACATACCCTCCTTGGATCAATGAATTGATGTATGTCGACATCATCGATTAATTCGAGTCATACCCAGGTTATTATCAATAGAGCTTGGTACGCAAGGCTAAGAGGTGTAAGGGACCAACCGAGATCGAGTCTATATGTCCTCATGCAGAGATCGTAAAAATTCTCAAATACGTCAGCCAGTAATGTCATGTCCGTATAAAGGTAGAGGCTCGAGTGGTCCCAGAGAATCTTATATTCGAACAGTCGCCAAACCTCGCACGCATGATCATAGCCTTCCTGAGAGATATGACTATCCGTGAGCACGTTGTAAAATTTATCCTTGCTTGGTAACTGGGTCTCATCCAGTTTCTCGAATGAATCTATATAGTCATAGGGGAACACCCCTTAATAGTGACACTTACGGGTGATTTTAAGTTTGTCAGTTTTGAGGTACGATACGCCGATACGCACTTCTTTAGAGACGTATATAATAAGCTGAAACTGTCTATAATTTTAATCGTGATCCCTCTAAACTCGTGCCGAATATATTTCATGATCACTTTGAATCTCCCCATAGCCACTCCTATGACCTTGACCTTTCCCGGATTGGCGATAATGCTCTCCCCCGTGAATGAATCGGTTTCTCTACGTTCAGCAAGCAATTACATATGAAAAAGATTGTCATTGCAATGCGCGTTATGAATTAGTACGCTCAGGTGCTTCGGGTTCTTCTAATTAATATTGCATCCCGCTTGACTACCCTTACAATAAAGTCCAGTCAAGTGACAATGATCCATATCACGAATATCATAATGCTCGTAAGGCTTTTCACATACATGTTAATGAGAGATCGTATCATGAGCATTTCTTTGAGTGGGAGGTAGAGGCGTCATCGGAACTATAGTAGTCAAGTACGCGCTTTGCCATATCTACGAGTGAATCGATGAATTGATATGCACTGTACCGTGGATAGAGACTAGCCCAGCACCAAGAACATCTTTTGGACTCACCCTATTCGACAGAAGAGCTGGGGTCTCGTATGTTGACAGAAATCGTGCCACGAAACGACCTTGTGCGGGTTCACTACAAAAACTCTGTCTGGAAGGTCGGCGTTTGATTCAATTGTTTCACCTGACTAAAGCAATCGGTGTAAAGCGCGCATGCGCGTTATGGTGAATACAAGTGGATCTCTAGTTCTTCGTGTGCCCGACGTCGCCCCCACCCCAATGGTTCAGAGTCTCTAACGCGTTGTGCGCAGGCGACCCAGAAGACGTCGGCGAAGTGATTGGATATTTGTGACTGCTTCATTATGTCATCTCTTGCATCCCTCCTTCCCCCCACTAATCCGAACCGAATATAAGCGAGTGCCCAACAATGAAAGGCACTCTTTGATGCCATGTAGGTCTTTAGGACTGATTAAAATGTAAGTTATTGTAAAAGATGGGAATTGAACTTAGACTATGTTCAGCTACGATTCAGGTTAGAGTTCAAATTATGGTTAAGATGTAACCAATCTTTTCGGATCAATTAGGTGTTAGTTTATTTTTTGGAGCTTACATATATTTATTGCTATTAGTGTTAGTAGTCAGATGGTTTTAAATCTATTGTTATTATGTTACCATTATTTTGGGGTAAATTAGGTGTTAGTTTATTTGTTTATTGAAACTTACGTATATTCATGACTGACAATCTTAATTGTTTGGTGGTTTCTATCTCTTTTGGCTTATAACTTAAACTTATTCGGCAGCTAGGAATCAACAATATTTGGCGGAGCCTTAGGTGGATAGTTAGACCACTGAACTATCTGAGCTGCTTGACATACAAGTTGTATCTGAAATTAGCGGGCATGGTGTTGTAAGGAATATCTTGAATATGTGGTTGTCTATATATTAATTTCAACTGCGAGGGAATAGTTAAAAATGTATTCTTTATAAGAGTTTATTTTATCCTGTTATATATTTCTACGAATATGAGGATCATTGTTTGTTAGCTATCGTGGATAATTAATGTTATCATTATATCCGAAACATCATATTGTATATACAATTTTCCATGTTTATATACGTCTCTAATAAACTAGCTGTTGGGCCATTATTGTTGCTATCCTTGCTTTGTT